>CATIWF010238881.1:0-42274 GCA_949630135.1 Balakata baccata | reverse complement strand
TAAAAAAGTGCTTTCGTTGTTGTGGAATAAGAAGCCTTCGTATCTTAATGCATGTATTTAATTTATTCGGAGCTATTAGAGCGGGATCCACTTTTTGGGGAATATGAGTCGAAGCAATAACAAGAATATTTCTAGTGGAATATCTTTCACAATCCCATATTATTATCTTCTTGCTCATTGATGTGAGACTGCATTAGTGATGGGTCAACCTGATGGTGTTGGTGGTAACTGAAAATACTTGACTTGGTTTAAAAATGCAATTTTTTGGTTGCATGGCTGGTGATTTGTACCACAGTATTATGAAAGTGGAAAAAGAAAACAGTATATCTAGATGGTCCTCAAACAGAAAGAGGTTGCACTGTGGTCCAAATAAAAATTTAGCTATATATAGATTTGTGCATGTCTCTTCCTCTGCATTCACATACTAAGTAGTGCAGACATGCTAGATGCATGGTCTAGAGAATGTGAATTGATGATATTATATAGTTTAATGGTTAGATAAAAATCAAGTCTCTGCAGTAGAAGCCAAAGGAGGATATTATTCTATATAGGTTTTAGAGATATTTCTAGTCATTGGAGTTTGGAAATTGTAATCTATTGTGAATTGTTAATTTGGAGACAGGACATTGATGTTGAGTTTTTTAAAAATGTAGGCAGTTCGTTAGTCCATTTTTGAATCTATTTCATTTTGATTTATGCTATTCTGATATTACATTTCTGCCATGCATGAGTCATCCAATATTACTATAATTTCTCTTCATTCCAGGCTACTGCATTATACAAACTAGTTGCAGAAAGGGGACCATGGAGTACCTTGTCTAGATGGGCATTGGAGTCATACCTCAAAGGTGATGTGGGTAAGGCATCCCTATTATATTCAAGGATGGCTGAGCTGGGTTATGAGATTGCCCAAAGTAATGCTGCATGGATTCTTGATAAGTATGGGGAGCGTAGCATGTGTTTTGGAGAATCTGGATTTTGTACAGATGCAGAAAGGCATCAGCGTGCACATTCTTTGTGGTGGCAAGCTTCTGAACAGGGCAATGAACATGCTGCATTGCTTATTGGTGATGCATATTATTATGGTCGGGTATGTTTCTTCAATCTGTGACCATAAATTTCTTTGAATACTTTGATTCCATACATTCTACTCTCTTTTTATTTTCACGTAATTTTTTTGTAATTCTGCTGCCATTAGGGTACTGAGAGGGACTATGAGCGTGCTGCAGAGGCTTATATGCATGCCAAATCTCAATCTAATGCCCAAGCTATGTTCAACCTTGGTTACATGCATGAACATGGTCAAGGACTTCCATTTGATCTCCATCTTGCCAAGCGTTATTATGATCAAGCCCTAGAAATTGATCCTGCAGCAAAGTTGCCTGTTACTCTGGCCCTCACAAGCCTGTGGGTGCGAAGGAACCATGCAGACAGTTTCCTAGTAAGTTTGTTTCTTCGGTTTTGCATGCTTACCTTTGTTAATATTCATTATCAAAATTACAAAATGAACTTCTATGCCATGCATCAAAATGCCTGCCAATGCATATGTGGTAGAAGCCTCTTTTTCATTAAGAACTTCGTGCCATTTCCCTGTTAATTTTTTTACTTGGCTAATTAAACTTTTTGCTGTTGCACAACAGTGGAACATCTTTTCACGGTTTTTATATATTATATTGCTAAATCATGGTTTTCCAATTTTGTATTCTGAGAAAGAGAGATCCTACCTTTTATATATATAGTATCTGAGCATCACACTTGTGGGTCTACAACACTGCCACTAACTAATTGCTTTTCCCTTTATGATTTTATTGTCTTCTCCAATTTATGCCAATTGAAATAAACAATAAAATTGCAGATCTATGGAAAGCATAAAGAGTGAATCCATGTATCTCACTCTTTGTATCTGTCTCTCTGTGGAGTAACCCCCTTTTCCATAAATTGAGCACTGTGTTGTCTTCAGTCTTCACAACAAATTGATAGAAGAATCCAGGAGGAAACAGAAGTGATTTTGAATTCTCTCTTACCCAGCAATTTCAAGAAAATAGTAAAAATTACTTTTTAAGTCCCAAATTTCTGGTTATTTGGGAGAAGCAGTTTTGTTTGTGCTATTCTTTGGAAGTGCAGTTTGATTTGTATGTAAGAACTTTAATTATCAATTTCTGTGGTGTGCTTGCATACGGACATGCAATATAGTTATTTAGACATTCCTCTCAGAATGTGGCAAAATTAAATTATATAATCACATTCAGTATACGAATCCTAAAGGGAACACACAATAGAACAGATTGGAGTAAAATATTTGATATACCTTACTTGTAGATTGGGGTTACGACCAGTTGCATGTTGCTGTTAATATAGTACTCAGTTTCTTTATTGATTGACTAAGAGATGCTTGTGCTCTTATCCTAGGTCCACTTGATTGATTCATTACCTGGAGTCTACCCAAAAGTTGAAGTATGGGTGGAAAATGTCATCATGGAGGAAGGGAATGCAACAATACTGACCCTTTTTGTTTGCCTTCTGACGGTTCTCTATCTTCGTGAGAGGCAACGCAGGCATGCTGCTCTTGGTGCTGGTGAGGCTGCTATACCACAGCAGCCTATTGAGCAGGCTGCTCCTTTACAATGATTCTCTGCTGAAACGCTTGACACTTGGGTTTCTGTGTTTTAAAATGTGAAAAGGTAAAATTCATAAATGTAATATTATGTACAGGCCTTTTGAGTCTCTGTCAAAGAGTTGCTCTGTTTTCAGGCACACACCGTAGAACGACTGAAGTGAGTTAGAAATAAGCTAGCATTTTTACCCTGCTTGTTAGAAACATATATTTGACATAGATCTGTGTAATGTTAGTGTAGAGAGAGAGAGAGAGAGAGAGAGAAGGTAGTCATTGTTCTGATTTGACAATTTATTCTATACGAGGACATGTTTTGTCGAGGCAAGAACCAATATTGCACTGTTGATGTTTGGGCTGTTGACTGTAATTAGCAACATCGTATTAGGAATGTCAAAGATAATCTGCACCATCTGTCTCTAATGTCAATGAATTGTAATTTCTCACCAAATATGCCCTTGTTATGTCCTTAGTTGGTAATGATACACTTGCTACTCTTATGAGAATTGGAGAAATTAGGAAGTTGATTGTAATGGGCACTCGAGAAAAGCATTAGTCCTAGCTGACATGCAAATCTTGGAGGTAAATATTCCCAATGTTCCCGTAATGTAATGTGATAAAAATGTACTACTATTCATTTGCCATTCATTTATGTTCTCGTGCGGTATTATCTTAATGTAATGTTAGTTTCTTTTCTTTTCTTTTGCTTTCTGCTCTCTGGATTCAATTGCCTTTTACATTGTCTTTCAACTCAAATCCTTGTTACGGATTAAAGCTCAGAAAAGCCAGATGCAAATTTTTATATTCAGCAACCAGTGTAATTTACGTTTTTAACCTTACATTCAATACACCTTTCTATGAATGATGTGGGATCTGTATTCTCTTCCATTTTTGTTGTCTATAAAAATCTTACAATCTCCCTCAGCAGAACACACGTGATCGTAGTTCTCTTTCCTCTGCCGCCTTTGATCACTTGGCTTGCTGGACGTCCAGGATTGCCAGAAGTAAATCTTCAACTTGAGATTGCAAAGCTAGGAATCGCTGTTTTCAAACTTCACTTCCTATGCTTGACAAATCAGCCAGCAAATCCTACACTGGCCATTTAAAGAAAATAATAATAATAAAACCAATAATTATTTTAATGACTTGAGAAATAAAAATTCACTATTAGAGCACCAAAATAAAACACTCAACAATTACAAAATACTTGCGCGTCCTCTAAATATATGAAAAATTGAATTAGGAAAAATTAAATGGCTAGAGGGTTTATTTTGCCAGGTAATTACATCATACGAACACGACAATGCCTTTCATCTTCTCCAAAAAGCCAGCTGCTACCTAATGAGGGCTCTTCCAAATCTGTTGTTCATACTCAGCTGTTGCTTCTTTGGGACGCTCGCATTTGCACTTTAGGCAAACGTCATTTTTACTGAAATTCAAGAAATCACACCTGCACCCACAGCAACCAAACTATTCATTTATAAATCTTTTCAAATTTTCTCAGACGACCGAACCTACAATTTCAAAGACTCACGATGGGCATTCCCACTCTCCCCATTTCAGCTTTATCTTGGGCCTTAGTTCTCTGCAACGCAAACACGTCTTATTGCTTGCAAAATTCATGAACCCACACCTGCACATGAAAACCAAAGATAAAATACACTAACAAACATTAGCAGCCCCAGAGCTTGGCCTTTCAATAACAGCAACCTTCACTGGTTGACATATATTTTCTCTAAACCAGGCATAAGGAGAAAGATGGTAAGCTAAATACCATGGCTGAGTCGATTTTGCTCAAATACAAGTATGCATGTATCGATGCATACACACAATCCGGTTCTTTAAAATAAGCTTCCTTGCCAATTAGAAATTAAATTTTCTTCAATTCATTGATATGTACAAATACAGTTGATGATATGCGATAGAATTAACTATGTCTCTATCGTCAAGGCTGTGATTTTTTTTTTTTAATATTAATTGCCTAAAATACTGGTCATGGCAACAACAAAAAAAATTCAAATTTTCCTTGCATGCTACCATCAGATGGCTAATTTTGAATTATAGTGACTAGTCCTCTTTAGCAGGCAAAAAACAATTGGCAACTTACTGCAAGCAATTCCAATCTCCTAACTTCATTTTAACATCATTTACATCAACCCTCTTTGGACCCTCTGCTTTACACTTCAGGCATCTTATATTTCTGGCAAAATTCATGAATTCACATCTGCAGCAAAGAATTGCAGCCTTAAGTTAGTAGATTACGATTTGGAGAGGAAAAAAAAAAAAAAGGAAGTTAGAGACACAGTTGCAATGATGTTATAAGAAAGTGGAACTATGGTTCATCACCTTACAGCTACCAATAGCATCTGATCAAGAGTAGACAAGTATTTTGTTTACACCAATAGAACCAAACTGAAGATTTTTGTTTTTCTTCTTTTTTTTTTTTTTCACAATTCAGTCTGCTTTGGCTGAATTCAATTCTATTATGAAAAACCACATTGACTATATGAGAGTCTAACTGAGGCTAGCCAATACAATATAAAGCTCAAGCCTGACCATCTCAAAAATTCAAGAATTGAAACTTCACTTGAACTTGATTGAGCTTTATCTTTTGTATTCCTGAAACAATATTAAATATACTCAAGCCTTTTTTTGGGACAAACCTGATTATCAAAATACATTCATATAAAAAAATTTAGTAACATCAAACTAAAGCTCAAGCAATTTTGGTGTTGAAAAATGAAGAGAAAAGAAAGGGAAAGAGGGCAAAATCCACATCGGTGAGATGAAAAAAAATGGGCGATTTATAAGTGTAAGATTGAACCATTTTGAAAAATAAGTCTTACAATTCATGCCCAAATTTCAGTTTCTTCCTCTCCTAATCCAAACTTGGACAAAGCTCATCTCATGAGACCATTGAAGATCCATCCATCCAAGATGGAAAAGTGACCCTTATGGCCCGTAAGCACTCAGTATCAGACCCAATGGTCTCCTGGCCCATGAAGATCCAGGATCCAAGATGAAAAAATGACCTAATAAGCACTTCATATCAAAGCCCAATGGTCTATTATGGCCCATAAGCACTTGGTTGTAGACCCAATGGTCTCGTGGTCCATGAAGATCCAGGATCCAAGATGAAAAAATTACCCTTATGACCTATAAGCACCTGGTATCAGAGTCCCATGATCTCATGGCTCATGAAGATTCAAGATGGAAAAATGACCCTTATGCCCATAAGCACCAGGAGGGTTGGGCTAACAAAAATTACAAGCCAATCCATTTGAAGAATTGTGGCATCTAAGGTTCAAACTTCAAAGAATAAAATCCCAGGATACAATGAAGGCACATTTCTAGGTCAGACCAGTTGGAACATCTGAGGTTCAAAGAAGCCCAAGATAGAATTAAAGCACGTTTCAGTGTCAAACCAGTTGGAAAGAAATGGAAAGTGAGGTTTGAAGACTTTTAGCATTTGAGGTTCAAAGAATACAAGTCCATAACAGAATGAAAGAAAGATTCAACTGGGTGAGGGCAGTTGGACTGGAAGGAAAGTGTTGAAAAATGAAAAAGAAAAGAAATGGAAAGTGGGCAAAATCCCATACAGGTGAGAAGAAGAAAAAAATGGGCCATTTATAAGTGTAAGAGGAGAATATCTTGAACAATAAATCCTCCAATCCATGCCCAAATTTTTGTTTGGTCCTCACTCTCCAATCTAAACTACGACCAGGCCTATCACTTAACAACACTTGGATTTGAGCTCGCATTGGCATTTTTACTCATATTTATTTAAAGTAAAATCGGAAATTGCATGCATTTTTTCATATGTGACTCAGGCCAAAATTATTACTCATACAGCACAAAATATAATTCAAAAATTATAAGGAAACCAGAAAATTGACCGGGCATGAAGCTACTCAAGTTGAGTACTGTAATACTTGTAAAGTGACTTGAGAGGGTATTTGGGATTGCTGTTAATAGTCCTAAAAGCAAGTTTTGAATTTTTTTGATTTAATTAACTGATTTTTTTAATTTTTTATAAAATGTTTTTTTCAAACCTGCTTTTGGAAAAAACATTTATTTATCTGTTTCTACCAAAAGCAGTTTTCAAAACTCAAAAAAAATTAAAAATACAAAAATTTTTCAGAAAAGCGTTTTTTTCAAACGCAATGCCAAATAGGGCATGAGCCACTTTTCAAACCACTCAAGCTCAAGTTCAACTAAATTAGAGTGACGGTATGTTCAAATATTTTGTCAGGTAAGAGTAGCTGATAAGTAGTTTGACCCATTCACAATCCTAAATAACCAATTTTTATAAATATAAATATACATTATATTTTTAATTGTGCCAATGCCACTTAAGTTTAGACAATCTAAAGAAAGAAACACTAATGCTAACAAACAATATGTTTCTTGCTTGCCCCCATTCTCACCCCTGCCGCCCTCCTCTCTCTCTCTCTCTCTCTCTTTTCACTTAACTAGTTTTTTATTAACGTATCTTGCATGTGATTATTAAATATTAGGCTCGTCATTAATCACCATTTAGTTTTTATATAATTTTTTTTATTTAATTTGTTTCGCCCTATTTGGAATATTAATGCCAATAATATTTGGAATTGAGACGCATGTTTATCTCAAATTTAATAATTAATATGTTACAATTTTGTATTTTAACTAACAATGCAACTTTATTCATACTAATGTAGTATTTTATTTATAGTGAATTTTATAATATTATAGTATTTTATTCATATTAAATTGTAGGAGTGCGTGTTTATATCAAATTTCATATTATTTTACAGTATTTTATTCATAGTAAATAAGAGATTCATGTTTATCTCAAATTTAATATTACTTTAGTATTCTCCAAAATTATTAACATGTCTTGCACGTGATTATTTGATATTAGACTCATCATTAAAAACCATTTGGTTTTTATATAATTTTTTGTTCTTTTATTAATTTATAGGAGTGCATGTTTATATCAAATTTCATATTATTTTATAGTATTTTATTCATAGTCAATAGAGAGTTCATGTTTATCTCAAATTTAATATTACTTATAGTTATTAAAGGCGCTAAGGGGTCCTAGAGCCTAGGCGCAGGTGCACGCCAAAGTGACATGAGGCACAAAAATAAAAAATAATTATAAATTTTATTATTAGACTACTAGCAAGGTGATACTAATATGATATTATAATTATTAAAACTCAAAACACATAAGTCCATAGTTGTTAAAGGTGTGCCCAAGCACAAGGCGCACCAAGCGCCAGCTTTAACACTTTGAAAACCCAAAGGCGGGCACTTTCACAAAGATGCACGCCTTGGTGTGGCTAGACTGGCCTTTGCGACATTAGTTAAATATTTGTATTTTTTTTTTGTGGAAAAATCTAAACCATTGATTATAATTTGAAAAGAACTCTTAGTAGACCTTACAACACCTAATTATTTACAAAACAAACAATAAAATAGAAAAAAAAGAGATAAGGAAAAAAAAACATTTGTTCCAACTTCGACAAAGACGATTTGAACAGCATAATTTAGGTACAAGACTAATTATACTTTGCTATGATAATTCATAATTAATAAGCATTAGAATTTGTTAAATACGGTATTATCGTATTAGTAAACTTAAGATCATTGTGTGTTTAGGATTTCAAGTTTTTAGTAAGCCTAGAAGCCTTTTGTTTATGATTTCAAACTTTAATAAAGTATTTTTTTGTGCGCTTTTTTATTTTGTTGGTATGGCTTATGTGTTTTGAGTTTTAATAGTTATAATATTATATCACCTTACTAGTAGTCTAATAATCAAATTTATAATTTTTTTCAATTATTTTTTATTTTTTCGCCTCATGTCACTCAGGCACACGCCTTGCGCCTAAGCTCCAAGACCCCTTAGCGCCTTTAATAAATATGCATAAGTCATAACAAAAAAATAAATAAACACACGCACAAAAAAAAAAAACTTAATTAAATTTGTAATCATAAACACAAGACTCCTAGGCTTACTAAAAACTTAAAGTCTTAAATACACAAGGATTCTAAACTTACTAATATAGTAATATTGTTTTTAACAAGTTCTAACACTTATCAATTATGAATTATCATAGCAAAGCACAATTAGTCTTGCGATAAAATTGTGTTGTTCAAATCGTCTTCATGGAGATTCAAATAGATATTTTCTTTACCCTAACTCTTTTTTTTTTTTATATTGTTTGTTTTGGAAATAATCAGGTGTAATAAGATCTACTAAGAGTTTTTTTCAATTTATAATCAATGGTTTAGATTTCCCCACACTAAAAAAAATACAAATATTTAACTAATGTCACAAAGGTGCACACCTTTGTGACAACGTCTGCCTTTGGTTTTTCAAGGTGCTAAAGCTGGCATTTGGTGCGCCTTGTGTCTTGGTTACGCCTTTAACAGCTATGATATTACTTTATTAACAATCTTTGCTTCAAATCCATGCAAAACTATTGATGATCACTCTTGAGTAATTAATTCTAATTTTCAATTCTCTCATTGATCATTTAAGGTTTTGTTTCATAATTAAAGAAAACTTTTAATTTAATTAGCTTGTTATAATGTCTATTATTCTTATTATAATGCATGGGAAAACATTGAAAATTAATGGAACAACTTTTATTATAAAACCCACTTAATTACTCATGGAAATATAATTAACAATTTTATACTCTATTTATTCTAAAAGATGTTTATCTCAAATTAAATAGTATCTCTTCAAATTATTAATTTGTCGATTATTAAGAGTCATATATACAATATAGGTAATAAATACTTTACAGTCATTTTGTCTATCCCCACTTTTAAATATACTAGTTTTTTATTAATGAGCATTGCACGTGATTATTAGATATTAAACTCGTCATTAATCGCCATTTGATTTTTATATAATTTTTTTATTTTTTTATTAATTTGTTTCGTCTTATTTAGAATGTTAATTAACTAATTAATGCCACTAATTTATTAATTTGTTTTTTCTTATTATGGTATTTTATTCATAGTGAATTATATGAATACATATTTATCTCAGATTACTAATATTGAGTTAATGAATTTGTTTATAAATAATTTTGAAATATATTTTAGGACCAAATTATTGAAAATTTTAATTTTTTCATGTGAATTTATATGTTAAAAAATAATTGATTTTCGTTTCAACTATCAAATAATCTAAATTTACATTAAATAAACCTATTAAGATACTAAAATATTATATTCCAAGTTAATATATAAAGTTTCTTAAGAATATTTTAAAAAAAAAATTGAATTCATTGCCTTCAACTTTTTTGGGTCTGGCCTTTACTTAAAAAAATAAATAAATAAATGGCTACTTTTATTTGCTAAGAAAAAAGAAACTAATATCGACTATCCACCTTTCCTTTTCTCCTTTTAATTAATTTATAATAATTAAGAGAAAAACAATTTTTTTTTATCAAATTACTAATTTCTCCATTATTAAAAGTCATATATAAAATAGAGGTAGTAAATATTTTAAGGTTATTATTATTATTATTTTGTATTATGCATTTCACGTTTTTTTTCCTTTTAATATTAGTAATATTAAAAAAAAATTTAGTCCTAAAAGAATTTAACTTCTAATTAATGAATTATTAATATTATTCACTAATAATTAAATTATTATACGACAAAATCAATCCAATGAATTAATACAATCAGACTAGTTTTTTGGTAAATTTGGATGTCCCCCTATTCCCACTTTTATATATATTATTAGTTTTTCACTAACGTGTCTTGCATGTGATTGTTATATATTGGACTTGTCATTAATCACCACTTGGTTTTTATATAATTTTTTTATTAATTTGTCTTGTCTTATTTGAAATGCTAATTAACCAATTAATGCTTGAACTAAATATAGAGTTATAATATCACAACAGAATTAATAAACTAACTTCATTTCAATATTTATAGCACTCTTGTTCATAGATAAAATCCTAATACTACTAATATTTGGGATGAACGCACATGTTTATCTCAAATATTAATAGTCATATACAAAATAGAGGCATTGCACGTGATCATTAAATATCGGACTCGTCATTAATCACCATTTAATTTTTATATAATTTTTTTTTTGTTTTTTATTAATTTGTTTCTTCTTATTATGGTGTTTTATTCATTTAATTTTTTTTTTAATTTGTTTCTTCTTATTATAGTGAATTATATGAGTGCATATTTATCTCAAATTTTATCAAATTACTAATTTATCCATTATTAAGAATGATATATAAAATAAAGGTAGTAAACATTTTACGATCATTCTGCTTGTCCCCCCTATTCCCACTTTTATATATGTTATGATTTTATTAAGAGTTGAGGCAATCATTAATGTACGTGTAGATATTGGACTTCTATTATAACTCATATGAAGGTTACTAATTTATTCATTATTAAAAGTCATATATAAAATAGAGGCAATAAACATTTTATAGTCATTTTATCCGTCCCCCAAAATTACTAATTTATCATTTATTAAGAGTTGTATATGAAATAGAGATAGTAACTACCTTACAGTTATTTTGCATGTCCCCCTTATTTTCAATTATCCACGTGCGATGCACGAGATTTTTAATAATTGGACTCATCATTATTAAATAAATAATAATAACAATAATTTTGTCCAACAAATTAATTTTAATTACTTTTAACTATCATAGAAGTAAGTTATATTTAGTTTAAATACTAATAGTTGTTAATTATATTTGATTCTTATATTTTATATAAAGTAAATTATATTATACTATGCATGTAGATTTTAAAAATTTAACTCTTTATGTATATGATTAAAATAAATTAATTATTGAACTATATAAAAATTATTAAGAAATTATAATTTCTCAAATAACTTATAAGAATTGTACTCGGTATTTTAAAAGTAATGTTATACATTACGTGCATGATTGTAATTTAGTTTAGACTTACCATTATATAAATTCAATATATCTGTGAAAACTATTATTGTTATACTTTGAATGACAAAACGTGTGGATGTGTAAAGTTTATTGTACAATATGGTTAGTGCTTCTGTGTTAGTTTCATGTGGGATATATAAATTTAATCTTACATGATATTATGAGATAAATTTTTTAAATATTAGGTAAACATTTTTATATCATTCATCATTTTCAAGGCAAAGGAAAAACATTATTACATGTGAAGAATGTAGAAACTATTTATGAAGCACTAAATTAGCACAAATTTTGTCAATCACTACCAACCACATATATATATATATATATATATATATATATATCGTTATCCAGTCCTAATAGAATTGGACTTCTAGTTAATGAATTATTAATATTATTCACTAATAAATTAAATTATTAAATGACAAAATTAACTCAATTATCTAATACAATTATGTTGGCTTTTTGGTAGCCCGTCCTCCTCCCCCCCAATTCCCACTTTTATATAAAGTATGATATGATTATGATCAATAAATCATCATGCATCTGCTGCAGGTGTCAGTATCCAGCCAATGTCATTATTGTACAGCAATTACATTTCTTTTTGGAAGGACACTGGACACGGACACCCTAAGTTAGTTCACATTAATCTTGCAGCAGATTGCCAATTCTGACTCAATCTTCTTTCTTGTCTCAGAGTCATCCTCAATAAGTTTTCTAGACAGATCAGATTTCCTACTGCTCTCTACAAACTAAACTTTCAACTAAAAGATTATAAAACAATGGGCTCTTGTTTTCAAAATAAAAATAAATTAGGTTGCTCTTGTTCTGAATGAAGAAATATAACAAATGCCAATGAACTCTGAGCGACAATGTTTTCATCCCTGAACTGAATTGAAGAACTTGGCTCAGCTATGTTCAGTTTTTTCCTCTAAAATTGACTTCTGGTTAATTACAAACTAAACCAACTGATAGCCACTCTAATCTAATCTATAGACTAGTATTCTATTCTTAAAAAGCAAAAGCATAAAGTAACAAAATAAGATTGCAAGGAACTTACTTTGAACATAACCAATCTCCTTTCTTCATTTCCATGTCAGTAACACCAACCTTTTTTGGGCCTTCTTCACTACATTTTAGGCATCTTATATTTTTAGAGAAGTTCAGAAAGTTGCATCTACAACAAAAGTTCCAAGGATGTCAGTTATGAAATTAATAGACATACATGTGAAAAATTAGAGGAAACGATTAAGCCTTTGTTTGGATGCAAAATGTTGAAAGAGAAATTTGATTTACTTTAATGGACACAAGAAAAAAAATAAATTTGATTTACTTAAATTATTTTCCATTGTATGGTTACCTCAACAAAAACACAAGGAGAATTATATTTCTTTTCTACATGAAAAAAATGGTTAAATCTTTTTATTTACTCTCCTTTCCCACCAATTTGGAGGGTTATAATTGGGAGCATTTTTACCTCCTCTTTTCGTTTGCCACCTTAATTTGTTATCCAAACAATGGAAAGAGCGGAAATTCTATTTATTGTCTCCTCTTACACTCGACAACAAACAAAGACTATGAGATCATTGTATCCTAATTCACATATTAACTACTATAATGCAAACTCTACGAGTTAAACAAGTTATGAACTCGGCTAATAAGATTGAAAACTCTCTCTACTTGATAGAGAGCCCCATTAAGGACAAAGAGACAGGAGGTTTTCGAGTTCAAGGTAAAGGGGCTTGTGGTAGAGAGAAAAGAAGGACAAAGTCACAACAAAGGAAACAAAGCATATTAGATTTTAGGTTTTATTATTTATACATACATAAAATGACATCCTTCTGGTACCATGGTACGTTGAGCATTAACTTCGGTTTGGTGCATTTTTTAAAATTCCTAGCTTTCAAACTAAACCAAATTAACACAACAGAACTTGCTTGGAAATACAAACTGAACTGAATCAAGGTTTCACAAAAACAGAAATGGAAAACCAAATTGCAACACTTCGGTTATAACCAAACAGGCTAACCCGTATCTATTAGCAGTAGGGCTTTTTTTTTTCCCTCCGGGGGGGCATCCCAAATCACTCCTCTATAAGCAAAGGAAGCATTCTAACCTAATAAGTAATAGAAAACAAGTAGAGATGAACATGACAATATGCAGAGCTATGTTCTATTATCTGTTACTATGACTTACTTGGGACACATCCAATCTCCTCTTCTCATTTCAACATTCTGAGACAGTTTGTCAACTTGCTTGTCATCAGCAAATTTGCTTTCCTGTTCCTTCTGATGAACAGCTTTAGCAACAGGCACCTGCACTGGTGGACTAGGAGTTGTCTCACTCAATTCAATCAAATCAGAAAGCAGCTTCCTTGCAGCTGCTTCAACAGACTCTCTACCAGGAGGTTTTTCTTCCCCTGAAATAATAAGTGGATCTAGTGCATAGAACAATAGTATACGCACTATATCCACTGTCCGGGCATCTGCTTCATTGTCCTGCACTATCACATAAGCTCTGTCACAAGATCCTCGCAAATTGCAACCACTACAAACCTGCAAGCAAGTGTTTATTCAGGCCACAACTAGAAAATCTCAGCAGTTGAGGAAACAAAATTCTTTGTCAAGCTTGAAAAATAAACCAATCCTCCAAAACATCCAAAAGAAAGTACCCTCTTAGGTCAAAATAATGAGCAAATTACTCTGTAGTCTAAAAGCATTACCTTTATCTAAAATAAACTAGAAACACCTTTTTGTCACCATCCCACCACTAAAATTATTCAACAACATTATTAAATTGATCACATTGCCCTCAAGTACATTTAGGATTTTAAAAGTGATTGCAAGGCTCAGGTCTAAGAAAGCTGAACCGAGCTCTTAGAGTGCATTCAGCAGAACCAGGTTCAGTTAATAAGTGCTTGTTTTCTGGTTCTAACAAATTAAATAAGAGGAAACATCTTAAAACCTACCATAGTAAAGCTGTAAACCACAAAAGGTTACCTCTTTTTATTTTCCCTCCATTTATCAGTATTTCCCTTTTTTCTTATTATCTGCCATCATATCATCTCAGATTATTGTTATCATTGTTGTTGTCACCCCATGTGTGTGTGTGTGGCTCTGTGCTAGCATTGATTGAACATAGGTATGGTCAGGTGAGGAATGTTCAACTAAAATGGGCTTTCCACCTTCAAGCATATTTGTTTTCCTTGTCAGTTGCATACTTGAGAGTCTTGGTGACATTACGGCTTAACGGCTCACTGAAATCAAATTTATAGTTTCAAAGACCATAGGCTAAACAAAGAACTTATGGGACTTGACTTCCACATTGTGAAAACTCTCTTTGATTTGATCGGAAGACTCTTTTTCAATGATTGGCAGGATGGCAAATGCATTAGAATGAGTTTGATATTGTATTTATTATATTAGAAAACTCTAAAAGGAAAGGCTTTAACCTTTCCTTAATAACAGTGTATGCATACATTAAGATTCAGACAACCAGCACTAAAGGATAGATGAATTGAATAAAAAAGAAAACAAAACAAACATACATCTCCTTCATCCAATCGCAAGTAAGCCCTTAACCTTTTGGCCGAATTAACTGCTTTACGAATAAGATTAGGGCATCCACTGGCCGCAACAGTCTGGATATCAGCTACAGATAACGATCTGCATTGAAAAGAATTATGATAACAACAATTTAGAGAATACCGCATAGAACATCAAAAAAAGACATAAATTGTAGAGATAAAGTAAAAGGGAAAAGGAAACTAGGCATACTTAAGGAGATCATATCTATCGCGGGCAAAGCTAAGACAAGGGGATTTCAATTGAGTGAAGTCCTTATAAAGACGGTGCGAAGCATCACTTGTAATATCTGATGTGGAAGTAAAGTAGCCCTTGGTCTTCAAGCGGTCGATGAAAGAAACCCACTCGGGCCATGGATGGAGTTGCTGGTGAACGGAGTTTAGGGTTTCCGAGTGATGGGAGGTGAGCGAAGGAAGAGCAGAGGAGGAACAGTTGCGGCGGTGGAAATGAAGGGATTTGAAAGAAGACAAAAGAAAGAGAGTAGGGTGTGGGTGGTGGGTAGTAGAAGAAGGGAAAAGTAAATTCCCGGAACCTAAGAATTTCGAAACCGACATTTTTTGATGTTCAAATAACAGATTTTTCTAAGAATAGGTGAGAGTGAGGTTAGGCACGCAGGAAAAGAGCGCCCAGGGGTTTTTTGCAGGGTTTATCCATACTGTACAGGAAACATGCTGTTTTGTAGCAGAACAGCCGCAGTGCACTTGCTTTTGGTTAATTACAAAACAACCCCTCGCTTTTGCGAAATTCACGTTTGAATTTTTTTTTTCTTTCCACCGAAAATTTCAAGTCAGATGCCATATCTTTTGATCTTTAATTTGCTATTGAATCCCCTATGTTTCTATTTTTATCAACTTAAGCTCTTGTGCTACAATTTTTCTAGTTAAAAAATGCTAGCTGACACTTCTTTTTTTAAATAATTCTTGAACACTTAGGTCCGCATTATTAATTTTAAGTAGCAAATTTTTATTAAAAGATTTAACCTTGACGATAAAAGGCAAGCGTTAAAAGCATTTATTTTTCTTTAGTTATTGCACTTCTTTTTTCAATGGCTTGCTTTCTTCAAGAGCAAATGAGGCCACTGTAGTACAATAGACCAGAATGAAGCAACCGATAGAATTTGTGAAAGAGTCAATTATTATAAAAAAAAAAAAAAATTGAAACATTCTAAAATAACTGCCATCGAAGAGGCAATTGAGACCAGAAAGATTGGTTTCGACCTTTATGCTAATCGTAGCACATAACAATGGAGAACAGAGTTTTCTCAAAACCAATCGAAAGAGCATGAGGTAAAATAATTATCCACTACAAAATGATAAGAATTTTGAATGACTGGGAATACATCGCAATCAAAATCCAATCTTTTTATTTCGCAGTTTCAACAATAATCATTAATATCTAATTTAAGATACCAAAGATTTTTTATATATATTTGATTATAATCACCCAATGGGGGAATTTTGTTAAGGAAAATTTTGCAAAATCTTGAGTATTCTCTGGAAAATCAAATGGCTGGATCAATTAATCCTAGAAGATTCCCCCACAGCATTCTCCATTCGTGCGTACCATTCCCCTATTCGAGTGTGCTCCACCATATCTTTACCAGACCTTAGGTACCGGATGGGTCTCAATACTCCAAACACAGCCAGGTCAGCCAGATTTGGTTTTGATCCTCCTGGAACAAATAAAACCATGAAATACGCTTTAAAAATAAAAATTAAGGGGAAAATAAAAATAAAAAAAGACCAAGCCAGCTTTTCTTTTAAATGATATGGATGACAGACATCACAAACAATCCTAGATCAGATGACTGCTTTGTCAGCCTTAACCTACATATTCCATTCAGCTTCATTTCATAAATGACTACTACATACCTAACTTTACATATATCATATGCAAACTACAGAACATAGAACAAATTCAGTTGTTTCATATACAAATTGTAGGAGAAAGAAATCCAGCTTCACCTAGTGTAGTGACCAACACTAACAGAAGGTCTTTTACGTATGTGCAGATACATTCTGTTCTTACTACAACTTGAAAACTAACTGACCCATGTCTAGTGAAGATTGATGCGAGCCACTTTATTCCTCTATACCATATAATGAATGCATGACATGCTTGTCGAACAAGTAACTGCTTTTAAAAAAGGGTGTTGTATCTAATTCAAAGTACATGGAGTTCCACACCACAAATATCAGTTTCATATTTTGATAGCTTCAAATTGCATACCAAGAAATTCTCGGCCGTTTAAAACATCCACCCATGTTTCTGCAGCTTCATACAGAGCAGCTCGTTCATCAGTAATGTTATATTTCTTCTTCAGATTCTTGGACACAAAATACATAGCTGCAGCTCCAGCATATTTCACTGTAATTTTTTCTGTGAAGCTAAAATTGCCTACAAGAAAATCAAGATTTTCAATTCAAAAATAATCACAAGTATCAGCCAAAATATGATGCAATTATACAGCAAACAGAAAAGAGTAACATAGTGCAATACATCAAAAGTTCAAAAAACACTATTAATTAGGCACAAGTTGTCTAGAACCTGTTCAAATCTGGCAGCTGATGCAAGTAATGATTATATATCAGAAGACCAAGTAGATTCTATAGAAAAATAACAAATTAATTACTCAACACATTTAACGACATATAGATTTAAACGCAACTAGAATATATAGTACCAACACTTGTATTCTTATTCCAATCATGCTGCTCCTTTCAAAGTTAACAACAGCAGTCAAGAACTTCAATATCATAGTTAATTAACAATTAGAGCCACCAAAGAGTTTCTCTAAATAATACAACCTCAATAATTGATGAAGACAGAATTGAGAGAATTTGATTGTGTATTTCACTATGAAAGAGTACACATATATACAATTTTGTAGAAACCAAAATAGGAAGAAAATCAAGCTTAATCCTATAATCAAGCTAATTCCTATTTAGACTAATAATACATATTTACATCTTATAATATAACTTATAATCTTGTAAAACTCCCCCTTAAGCTGGAACATAGATGTCAATCATACCCAGCTTGTTACAAATATAAGAAACACGAGCTCCATTAAGAGTTTTTGTAAAGATATCTTCTAACTGCTCTGCAGTCCTCACATATGCTGTAGAGATTAGACCTCACTAAATCTTTTCACGAACGAAATAACAATCAATTTCAATATGCTTCATTCGTTCATGAAATAATAGATTGGAAACAATGTAAAGAGTAGTCTGATTATCACACCATAGCTTAGATGGTACCAAAGATTTGAGACCTACTTCAGTAAGGAGTTGGTATATCTATATAATTTCACATACTGATCGTGTTATAGCCCGATATTCTAATTTTGCACTCGAACGTGAGACAACGGATCGCTTCTTGCTTTTCCATGAAACTAAATTTCCACCTACAAATACACAATAGCCTGAAGTAGATCTCCTGTCATCCTTAGATCCCGTCAATCAGCATTAGAAAAACACTCAATTCTAGTATAACCATGATTGCCATACAAAATACCTCTCCCGGGCGCTCCTTTTAAATAAGGCAATATTTGTTCCACTACCGTCCAATGATGAACAGTTGGGGAAGACATATATTGACTTACAACACTAACTGAATATGCAATATCTGCGGGTCACAGTAAGATAGTTGAGATTTCCAACCAATCTTCTATACCTCTAAGGATCCTCAAACAATTCTCCTTTTGTCAGTTGCATATTAGGAACCATTGGAGTGTTACACGGTTTAGCCCCCAATTTTCATGTTTCAGACAACAAATCAAGCACATATTTTCTTTGAGACAAGAAGATTCCCTTTTTGTTTTTGTTCACTTCAACACCTAGGAAGTATTTTAACATCCCCAAATCTTTAGTATGAAACTGGCCTCGAAGAAATTATTTAAGAGATGAGATACATCTAGTGTCACTACCAATAATGACAATGTCATCCATATACACTACTAGCAGAATAATGTCATCCGCAGACTTTCTGTAGAATACTAAATGGTCAGACTAACTTTTTCTCATTCCAAACTTCTCAATAACTTTGCTAAATTTTCCAAACCAAGCATGAGGACTTTGTTTGAGCTCATACAATAATTTATGAAGATGACATACCTTTCCAGACTTCCCATGAGCAACAAAGTCAGGTGGTTGATCTAAATAAACCTCTTCCTGAAGATCACCAAGAAGAAAAGCATTTTTTTATATCCAGTTGATGCAATGACCAATTATAAGTGACAGCCTATGAAGCACAAACACTTCAACTACATAGCGTGTCGCGTTTTCGACATGTTTCTGACACCGACACTCGTCGGACGCCAATATGAAACGTCCTGGGTACGTTTTATAATTTTCAAAAAATTAGAAACATATTTATTTAAGTTAAAAACATATTTTTTTCTTCTATAAAACCTAAAATCTATATGTGACACCAACCATTGGTTAATATATTTGATTGTATGTCATTTTTATTTAATTCATATAAAAATAATTTGTAATTCTATTTTTTGTATTTATTTATTTATTTATAAATTTACCCCTATATTTTTAATATTTACACGTTTCATCCGCGTGTCTGTGTCCTATACTTTTTATAAATCTCGTTTCCCAATATCCATGTCGGTGTCCGTATCCGTGTTCGTGCTACATAGATGGCAACCATAGAGATAAATAATCTAACAGATATAAGCTTAGCAACAGGAGAAAATGTGTCAAAATAATCTACACCATATGTTTGGACATATCCTTTAGCAACGAAGCAAGCTTTCAGATGTGCAACTGATACATCAAAATTAAATTTTACTGCAAACACCCATTCATGGACAATTACTTTCTTCCCCGCAAGTAAATTCACTAAAGTCCAAATACCATTATTTTCTAAGGCATTCATTTCCTCAATCATAGCCTAACGCCAACCAGGATGAGACAGTGCTTCATGAACAGATTTACGAATAGAAATTAAATCCAAAGAAGCAATAAAAGTGCAAGATGACAATGATAAATGATTATAAGACATAAAAGATGAAATAGGATAAGTACACTGACGTTTACCTTTTCGAAGAGCAATGGAAAGATCATCTGGATTAACAAATTGAGGGATTGGATTTGATGCTAAAGGAGCAAGTGTAGCTGACACAGGACATGGTTCTGAGGGAGTCGTTCATCGGGAATAGACTTGCACTAGAAGAGGCTTAGGACGAGCAGAGATAGACTCAACAGGATTAAAAACTGAAGATATAATGATATAAATTAACAAATCATCATCCTCCCCCTAACTTGTATAAGATGGAGATGAAAAAAAACGGAATGTCCTCAAAGAAGATGACATCAGTTGAAACAAGATACATGTTAAGAGTAGGACAGTAACACTTATACCCCTTTTGGACACGAGAATACCCAAGAAAAATACACCTCAAAGATTTTGGATCTAATTTTGTGACATGAGAACGAACATCCCGAACAAA
Source organism: Balakata baccata (assembly GCA_949630135.1). Classification (NCBI taxonomy): domain Eukaryota; kingdom Viridiplantae; phylum Streptophyta; class Magnoliopsida; order Malpighiales; family Euphorbiaceae; genus Balakata; species Balakata baccata. The sequence continues at coordinate 21,667 of CATIWF010238881.1, read as the reverse complement.
GCAAGTACATCCAAAGATCCTAGATTCAATAGGAAATAATGTTTTATCTGGAAAAAGGACATGATAAGATGTCTCACCATTAAAAACAGACGATGGCATCCGATTAATCAAAAAACAAGTTGTAGAGACAGCGTCTGCCCAAAAACATTTAGGAACCTTCATTTGGAACAATAATGCTTTTGCAATTTCTAGAAAATGTCTATATTTCCACTCAGCAACCTCATTTTGAAATGATGTATCAACACAAGAAGTCTGATGAAGAATATCATGTTGAATCAGGTAATTTTGAAAAGTGGTAGACAAATATTCTTTAGCATTGTCACTTCTCAAAGTTTGAACAGCGACATGAAACTGAATCTTAATTTCAGCACAAAAAGTAGAAAAATGAGAAAACACATTTGAACGATTTTTTATTAAATATAACCACGTCATTCGAAAATAATCATCAACAAATGTAACAAAATATTGAAATCCTAGTTTGGATATAACAGGACACGGACCATAGACATCTGAATGCACTAACTCAAAAGGAGCACTAGCTTGTTTATTAACTCTTGGACTTTGAACTAAGACGATGATGTTTTGCAAATTAACATGACTCACAATTTAACGAGGACAAACTTTGAAATTGAGAACAAAATTTCTTTAACATAGAAAGAGGGATAACCCAACCTACAATGTGCTTCAAATGGGTTGACTATTTCAAAACAAGCTAAGGTCTCGGCATTTTTGTATCAATGATGTAAAGACCCCCAGACTCATGTCCTTTACCAATAACCTGCTTCATCACAAGATCCTGAAACACACAATAATCAGTAAAGAATGAGACAAAACAGTTTAAGGAACGAGTAAGTTTACTAACAGAAATTAAATTGAAAGATAGTTGAGGTAAACTAAGAATAGATGACAAAGGAAGTGTTGGAGTAGGAATAATTGTGTCAGACCCAAGAATAGACGATGTGGATCCATCTGCTAAAGTAACATTAGAGGTAGATGTGTGTTTTTGAAAGGTAGAAAACAGACTAAAATTACCTGTCATGTGGCTTGTAGCGCCAGAATCAATAACTCATTTGGAAGAGGAAGACACAAGACATGTATTAGGTTCACCGCTTAGATTTCAGAAAATCTTGATACTTAGCATATTCATCTGCAGATATTATGACAAATTTTTCCTCCATATTTGTTAAAATAATCAAACTACTCAAAATTATACCAATCACCAAGAGAGGAAAACAAAACTTGTAATACAAAAGGTCTCACACCACACCGATGTAGACCCAAGCAAATCGGATAAGATTTAACCCCAAACAGCGAATTTAACTTCCAAACAGCGAAATATCTCTCCAAATAGTAAGAGAAGAGAGGGTACAAACTTTCCTCATGGGCAAGCAAACATCAGTTAACAAACACCAAGACCGAATCGACCTTCGAAGAGGAAACCCGCATGAGGATTCTGATTACCGGATTCTGGGCCAACACCGATCAACAGGTGGTGCTCTTTCTAGGGCCGGCGATGACATACTAAAGTCACTCTAAAATAATAACGCAAAACTCTTGCTCTCTAGGGTAAGAAAAAAATAAAACCTAAATTTGTTTCTGAAAATGCCCTAAGGCTCTAATACCATGATGAAGACAAAGAATTGAAAGAATTTGATTCTGTATTTCACTATAAAAAAGTACACATATATATGCAACTTTGTTGAAACCAAGCTAATTTCTATAATCAAGCTAATTTCTATTTAGGCTAATAATATATATTTACATCCTATAATATAGCATATAATCTTGTAACAATAATGTTGATACTCACAGTATGAAATTACGAATTACTTTTAATACCTTTTAAGTTGATCATAACAAAATTAAAACTGACCAACACTTTTTGCAAATCTTAATAAATTGATTTTGTTTTTTTTTTTTTTTGAAAAATTTCAGCAATATCGAAAATATAAGCAGTGTAAATAAAAGGTAGAAGTCTTAACTAGAAATATTACAAGTAGCTGTGACATATTAATGGTACATGCCATGGAAGGAGACACAGACTTTGGCCACACCTTTTACTATTGATAAAGTATTTGGACACTAGTGATAATTTTAAAAAAAGTGCTTGCAATTTATAAAAAGAAAAACATAATTTTTTCATTTTCTCTGATCCTGTGAGGCAAAGGAAGCACTCCATCTATTCTTAAATGCAGAAAAATGTAATGCAGATATAGCACCCCAAAGAGCAGTAAACACGTATAGGACATTTCATTACATAGACCATTGCCATAACAGCACATCATCAACTAATAGTATCAATTACTTGACGACAACATAAATAGATTGCTGGCTACACAAATGTCAGTGTTTGCATATCGGGAAGATATGATTCAAAGGGTGTACAAGCACATTATTTCCCTTTCTTCGTTTTTAATTCAAAACAATATCAGAAAAAAGTTTATGCAATTTAGCAGTGTCCAATCTCATGCAATGAGGATCAACCTAATTCTAAGACATGAGATTGATATGATGTCTGACCAACTCCCCTTCTCATACAAGAAATTATGCCACTGCCATCAATTCCAAACAGCACACATGCCCGTAGTTTGATGTAACAATGACATCAAGATCTTACCAACTCTACATGAGTCAACCAACAAGTTGAAAATTTTATTCATATCAGTAAAATTTAGACAGATCCCAAAATGCAAGTGATAACTAATGCCTTCAAAATAATTCAGAGCCTTAAGCATATGCAATTGAAAGAGTTACAATATCAGTTTTCTAACATTTACTATAGGTTGCAATGTGCGATATGGTGTTCAACATGCCATATTGTATTCAACATGCTCAACTATCCAGATATATACTAGCAACTCAGGATGAGCACTAGTACCCAAAAGGCAAATTCAATGAAATGCAGTTATTTCATTATTGTATTTCTAGGTTATTTGTTGAATCAATTTTAGTTACTGGTTTGGTTCACATAAGAGTATCAACAGCCCAATTTGTAACAAATCTTAAGCTATGCTCTTGATCATTAACATGATATATGTTCTATTATTCAGGAGTAGAAATTTTACAGGCACAATTAGGGAGTACAAACACACTACTTTCATGCATTATTGTTTTGTAATACATGCATTGCACATATACACAATTAGAGAGTAAATGCTAAACTCTTCCAGCTACATACAATGTAAAACAAATGTAATCAGAAAAATGCACTTACCATTGCTTGTGATATAGTCAAAGGATTCGAGAGCCTCTGAGGTATTCCTATATATGTTTGGAGATAGGACATGTACCAAGTGATCATCAACCCACCTACATGATAACCTCATTGAATCAGCTAGCATTAGAAACCCAAGAAAGGCTAAAGCATGCACAATTTTGTAAAAATTGTATGGCATAGCAACCAACAATGCAGAAACAAGTTCTTTCATGTGCAGCACAAGCAAAAGAACATCAATATTAGGTAAATTCAGAATAATTTAGAACCAAATATGATAGAGGAAAAAAAAAAAGAGGACTGAGGATATTATCTCTAACCATATCCCAGCTAAGTATGCATCTCAAGAGAAGCTTCAGCTGAACCACACCAAGAACCAAATTCACAACCAGAAGCTATTTCAAAATTCAATAAAATGAAAACTTAACTGTTTCATAGGAAGAGTTCTAAAAACATGTGCAATTTATAAACACTCAAAAAGCAAAATGAGAAATAGTTGAGAGCACCATACCGACGCCACTTTTCCTCTTCACCGCCATCACCAGTGGCCAAATCAATTTTTTTATTTGGTAAAATCTTGCTGCTCAACTTGTCAATGATATCTGTGTACACATCACATGCTAGTTCAAACTTCAATAGTCACAATTTGAAAAAGTGATACCAACTTATAACTTTCAAAATGCATATCAGAATCTGATTGTTAGTTTTGATGGTCTTGATTTTTGGCTGACTCACTATTAACATTTTAGAATTCAGAATAGAAATCAAAGACAATTCTTACAAAATAATGAAAATGATAACCTGATGAGTTGACAAGCTGTTCGCCATCCACAATCAGTATAGGCACCTTCTTGTAATCAGACCACTTGATCTCTTTCTTACTAATTGGGTTGACTTCCACTACTTTGTATGGTATATCATAGTAGTCAAGGACCGCTGAGATAATGAAAGCCACAAATGATCAGTGAAGGGGTAAGTTAAACTTCAAAAATCTTCAATCTTTCGTGACAAGAACTTGAAATACCAAGAAGAGAAAATTGAAAGCACTCAAGACTTCACCATTTAGCACCCAAACAATCACTTATATTGTTCTTCCATCTAAGTCATCATATGATAAACATAAGTAAAGGATAGATAGAAGTGTCAAAAAGAAAAAGGATTAAATACGCATAGAAGAATTACTTCAAACTAACAAGACCTTCACGCTAGAAGATTTTGAAGATAAAATGAAAAGACAAACTATTATATTTGATAATCGATTCCTGGGGCTTCAAAATCAAATTCCAAAAATCCCCGCTACCAGATCAGCATACAATAATACACCCAATCTTCCAGAAAGGCAAGCAATACTTTGTAGTCCAGACAACTAATAAAAACACAAAACAATCGTTGTTATGCCATTAGGCGAGCAATACATAAAGTAGCATGACTTTGAAGCAGAAGGCTTGGTTTTTACTAAAAATATAAACATTCGAATCAGTGAGAAATAAAAAAGTTGTATAGATAAGCAATCGAGCAGCAATTATAGAGAATAAGAGAGATATAGACCTTTAACTTTATTGCAAAAAGGGCAAGCTTCATACTGGTAAAGAAGGACGTCCTTGGGCACAACCTCCGGCGGAGGTAGCTCCTTGGCGTAGACCTCTTGGGAGAGGGACGTGGCAGCAGCAGCCGAAATCAAGGCTCCAGCAACACCAAGAACCGCAGTTGGCCCAGAGAAGGAATTGCAGAGCTGAGAAAACCAATGCTGGCGTTTGTAGGAACTGCGGGTGGTGGAAGTGCGATAGAGTGCCACCTGAAGAAGGCGGTGGTGGACGGGAGAGGAGTCAAAACCACCGCAGTGGGCCGCTGCAACGGTCCGGGAGAGAATGGAAGAGGCAAGAGTCGAGGCTTTTCTCATGATTGACTCGGGGATATAGATCTGTTGGATGAAAGGGCGTGAAGAAGGGCTTATGGATTTTTGTCTTTGACTCTGAAACAGAGTTCTGGATTCTTTAGCCTATGGCCCCGTTTAGCATTGCTTGGAAAGCTTTTTCGAATAACTTTTCGATTCTTTTTTTCATAAGCAAATTTCGTGCTTTACGGAAATTTTTTTTTTTATCACCGACGATTATTGTAATTTGTACTGATTGTTTTAATTTTTATTTAGAGAGAGAGATTTATTTAATAGCAGCCATGAAGAATAAGATAAATAAAAAATTCAGACAGTAGAAAAATGAGATTTGTCTATAGCGGTTTCATTTTACAAGAATATTTATTATTATTGTTGCATTCGATTATAGCTTCCTAAACATATTTATTGCCCATTGTGTCGTCTTCATGTTTGGAATCATTAAAATTTAAGTTATTGTATATATTTGTTTATTAATCATCAATTGTCTTTTATCTTTTAAATATATATTCAATGTATACTAGATTTTATAGCATATGTTCATAATTGTTTTAACCCGAATATATCATCGAGATATATCTAAGGCATACTGGACTTGATATGTTGTTGTCCTATAAATTTTATGCCGAAGATATCTCAATATATACCTAATGTATGCTCAAGATATATCGAATTTTATAACATTTGTTCACAATTGTTTTATGCCGAAGAAATGTCTAATGTATATCGAACTTTATAGTATTTATTCACAACTATTTTAGCTCTAAGATACTCGATATATATCCAATGTATATAGAAGATGCCGGTATAATTGTAAAAAATATTTTTTGGTAAATTTGAAAAAAAAATATTGAGAGCAAATAAAATTATTATTATTTTTTTTGCATTTGTGAAAAATTACCATTTTTTTAGTGTTAACAACAATTTTTGAATAGAAATACATAAAAATATAATATTTAAAAAACAGTTTATAAAAAATTTAAAAGATAATCTATGAAAACAAAAAAAAAAAATCAAAATTTGTTTTTGAAACATTAATAAATTCCAAACATTCTCTATATTTGAAATAGTGAAAAAGAAATATTGAGGTAAAATATGAAAGTATTATCATTTTACCCTATTTGGAAAATAAAGAGGAGATGCACAATCAAGTGTTTAGATATGTGGAAAATAAGAAAATAAAATAATTTTTATTTTTCATTATTTATTTTCTTTTCAAAACGGAAATAAGATATGAGAGATTATACAAAAATTATAATTATTATTTATTATTATATTAAAATACTTAATATATTATAAAATGATGTGAAAAAATATAAATATGTAACATTATAACTTTTATCTCCTCAAAATAAAATATATAAACAAATGAAAATATATCTTATTTTTTTTTATTTATCTTATTATTTTATATATATTACTTAAATTTAAAACATAATGGAAAATAAAAAAAATGAAATTGATCCTCCTGTATTTTTCTTTCGATAGAAAAAATTTCCAAACATCATACATCATTTCCTGATTAATGAATATTTATTAAATATGATAATTACTCTGAGCATCCCAATTTGCTTTTTATTTGAACTATTTTTTTTATTTTAAATATTAAATTTATAAAAGAGTCTTCAATTGATTATATATTTTAAAAATTTAAAGAAAATAATAAATTTGACTCTATATATTTAAATAGTCAATTTTTACCGTGTCATTTAAAGCACACCATCTTTCTATACATATTTTATTTTTTTATACTTGTGTTACTTTTTTATTTCCTTATAGGCACCGTTTAAATTGAATGAATTTAAAATTTATAGATTTTATAAAATATATAGATTGTAAAATCAATGGATTATGATAATTTCGTCATTTTGCTTGATTATAAAAGATATAGATTGATTATATAATTTCTCTTATATTCATTTTTAGTTCAATAATCACAATATATATAATAATAATAATAATTAATTTCTAATTCTATCATTTAGTAAATATTTAAAATTTATTATTAATTAAGTATATATAATCAATTTTATCGTATGCTTAAAAATTTTAAAAATAATATTAGTTATTTTAACAGTTAGCAAATAATAAAAAAAATAGTTTAATAGTACTCCATCACTATTTATATATGATAAGTTAAACTTTTAAAAATATTCTATTTATTATTAAAATAATAAATTATTATATGTTATAACATATAATTAGATTAGTATAAACTAAAAATCATTTTTTATATAAATAATGCATATAAACACTATATTAAGCAAAATAATAATAATAAATTCAAAGTAATTATTTGAAATTTAAAAAAATGATTTTTATATTTTTTTAGGGTTAAAAGAGTTTTAAAATGTTATTAATTTATTATGAACAATTCCAGGTAGAAAGCAGAAAATCAAATTCATAAAAAATGAAAAACTTTGATAGACGATAAATTTTTCAAAGTCCATAGATTTGAACATTTTTTAAATAATCAAATGATATACTTAACCGAAATCCATGAATTGTCTAAAATTCTTCAATCCAAATATAACGATAATAAAAATATATTTTTTATAAATATTAATTTACAATGAATAAAATAAAATAAATAATAAAAATATTTTACTCTTTATATTTAAATATATCTTAAAATATTTTTTATTATACAAAAAATGCTATTTAAAATAAAAAGTATTATTGAAAATGCTCTAAGAGTACTATTAACCTTTGAAATTTGTTTGTATACATTTTTTTACTCTCTAACAGGCTCTTTATTTGAAATTTCATATTTATTTTAAACAGTTAATTCATAAAAATACTATTTTTAAAACATAGAAAAGAAAATGAATTTGATTTTCTAGACCTAAAAAACAAAATTTCATTCTCTATTGTACATGTCATTTATACCACACAAAATTTATATAAATGTTATATCTTTTTATTAGTGTATTTTCTCTTTTTTAATAATTAAATAATTTATTTTTTTATAAATATTAATTTATAAGGAATAAAATAAAATGAATAGTAAAAATATAAAGAGCCAATTGGATTCATAAAACTCTTTTTACTATCTATATTTAAAAATGTCTTAAAATACTCATTATTCTATTGAAAATACTCTTTAAGATAAAAAAAATAATATTAGAGGTGCTCTAATATAAGTTTATGCTTCAAATATTAATATAATACTCCAAATTGATATCATTATTTGAGTTTATAAATATTCCATGGTGTTGATGCAAATAAAATAAACGAGAAGGATCAAAAATTAAATAACCTAAAAAGAACATTTTCTTATTCCTTTCGAGTAGAGATACCAACGAGTATAAATTTTGCAGATAATTTTATTATAATTTTAGGATGGATACAAATATAGGTATTTGAGTACCCATTATCCAATAAAATCCGATTATATATAATATTTATTTTATTATAATTTATTGAATATGATGATATAATTAATTATTTTTTGTATTGTTGAATTAAAAATATAATGAAAATTAAAAATTTAAAATATAATTTTTCTATCGGTAAAATATTTAAATTTTATTATTTTAATGTTATTTTTATATATTTTGATGAATTATTTTAATTTAAATATATTAATATTTTATTTTGTAACAGATTATTTATATATATTTATTAATTTTTAATTATTTATTTAGTTTGAATTTTATTTAAAATTTTTTGAATGATAAATGGATTCCGATAATATTAATCGGATCGGATTTGGGACGATTACATATCATATCAGTGCATATATAATCGGGTTGGACATTTTCCGCGGTACCCGTTGCCATCCCACTCTCAAGTTTTTGTCCCCTCTTCCGTATCCCGCAAAAACCCAATTCTCTAGTCTCTTCTCCGTTATCTATTTATCATCATCGTCATCTCTCTCTTTCTGAAACTTGGATTCTAGGGTTTTTTTTTTACTGGTTTTTGGACCAGTACCCAGGGAAATGGGTAAAAGCATGGCTTCTAATCCTGCTAATCTCTGGGTGCTACTGGGGTTGGGCCTCGCTGGGATTCTCGTAATGACCAAAAGATTGAAGAAAGCCATAAGAGAAGACTTTGGTGCTTTTGTCGTTAAGCTTCAGCTCCTTCCTCCGCCTCAGCCCGCTCCTCCTAAAGCTCCCCATCCTCTCACCGGCCTCACTTTCGCTGTCTCCGACATGTATTTCACTCTTCCACTTATATAAATAAGTATTTGTTGATGGAGATGCTTCTCTTCAGTTATACTGTTATATTTTTATTATTTATTTTTGTTTTATAATTAGATGAATCCTTAGAAGCACTACATAGCTGGGTAGGGCCAATTTGTATGAGAGTTTTGAAATAAGAGAAAAAGCTGAAGAAAAGTGCTTCAATATATATTTTAAATTTGACGCAGCTTAAAAAGTAGCACTTCTTTATTTTCATTGTTTGGTACTAGTGGTCCTTAATCATAGTTATGTAGAAGTGAACTACATGCAAAAATATTTAGGGCCGGTTTGGCATTATTGGGAAAAACGGTTTTTAGAAAAAAATTTGTATTTTTAATATTTTTGAGTTTTGAAAACTATGTTTGAATAGAAGTTATTAAATAGATGTTTTTTCCATATGTTTGAAAAAAAAAAGTTTATAAAAAATTAAAAAAATCAGTCAATTAAAAAAATTCAAAATATGCTTTTAGAACTATCAACAGAAATCTCAAACAGTCCCTCGGTAGAAATGGGATTTCTGGATCAGTTGAAGTCAGCATAACAAATAAAGATTCTGCTCAGCTGTTGTTATGGTTTTATAATCTTCGTTGGCTGCTCAACTTTTTTGCTTTTTTCTAATTAAAAACATCTAAAGTGGTTGTATTGTGATTTTTCAGTTTTGACATTGAAGGATATGTGACTGGATTTGGTCATCCAGATTGGTCGAGGACGCATGATGCAGCTTCTCAGACATCTGCTGTGGTTTCAGCTCTTGTTGAGGGAGGTGCTACTTGCATTGGGAAAACTGTTGTGGATGAATTGGCCTTAAGGTATGTGATTCTCTCCATTTCCAAACACAGAGTACTAATTGTACATGCAAACAGATTAATTTTCAGAAGATAAGTAGTCCAACTGAAGAGTCATTGATCAGCTTTTTCATTATTATTTAGGAATTTTTTTTTTCACTGGAACTGTTTAATGAACATGAATAACTGTTTAACTACCTGTTCTTCCCCAGTCCTGTTGAAGTTATAGATTTATTGATGCCAAATATGAGGCCATATTTGTATCTTCTTTTATTTGCTCGATGTTAGTTCTTCTGGTAATGCTTTATTTTCAGTATCAACGGAGAAAATAAGCATTATGGTACACCCACCAATCCTGCAGTGCCTGCACGTGTACCAGGTGGATCCTCTAGTGGAGCTGCTGTTGCTGTAGCTGCCAATCTAGTTGACTTCTCTTTAGGTGAGCATCGTATTTGCTTTTTTGATAGTTTAAAAAATAAGAAATCTAAGTTAAAGTGTTGAACTTCCTCTGCTAACAAATTGATGTTGGATTTACAAAACAAACAAATACAGAAGCATGAAGCTTGATGTATAATTCTTGTTATTGTGCTGCTGAGCCTACTATTGTAGACTATTTTGTGAGAAATATAGCTTTTCTCTAAATGGGGTTATCTGGAGTGGTTTTGGTCTGGTTGAGAATTGCTCTGTGCACAGAGGAAGAAGAAAATCATTGTTGTTAATCCTGTAAGCGGTTTGTTTTGCAACTGTTATTTAATCTCATATATTTCAATTGTAAAATTTGTTTAAAGGTTGATTTGACATGTTTTGGTTATAGGAGTGCCAAAACAACTTGAAAGTAGTTTGAAACTGCTATATATAAAAGCTTAAAAATGATGCTTTTGCAAATGCAATTCTTGATCTCAATGCCAAACAAGCTCGCTAGCCTTTGTATTGTTTGGAGGAAAGAGAAGACCTTTTGAGGGTGATTTCATATATCTGTCATTATTCATTAAATAAATAATAGATGAGTGTTAGTGGGCATGCCTTTAATGGAACGCTTCATTTATTGAACAAACAAAATTGTCGCTTAACTCTGCTAACAGTAATGTGTCATAAGCTGCTTCATCAGTTACTGCTATTGATCTTTTATAGTTTAAGCTTCTGCATTTTAACTTTAAATATGTGTTTCATAAAAGCATTTTATGGCAGGTGTTGATTCTGTTGGTGGTGTGAGGGTACCTTCTGCATTTTGTGGCATCATAGGATTTCGACCATCGTATGGAATAATCCCTCACATGGGAATTTTACCTGTTTCAGCAAGTCTTGACACTGTTGGTATGTATGGATAGTAGCTGGTATCTGTGACATGTCTTGATGCGCAACTATTTGACTGCCAAAATGAATGTTAGGAATCATGTGGAACTTCTTGGGTTTTGGTTGATGCAAAGAGGAGATAGCAATATTCACTGTCCTATACTATTTCTTCTTATAACTATACTGAGTACTAACCATTATGCTGTTCTATGAAAATTCTTTAATGTTATTCATTTGAAGAATGTCAATTGCCTTTAGTTTGTATCATTACTTTACACTCTTAAAATGCATACAATATGTTGAGCACTTGTGAAATCAATCATGTTGTAAAATTAGTCTCCACTTTTAACTTAGTTGAATGTTACCTTTTTATTTGGGATTTATGAGCTTAATTCTGGTTAGGTTGCTTTTTAATAGTTGTTTAAAATCTTAGGATTTCTCTTTAGCTATTAGTTCAACTGGTACAACTATCTGGACCCGTAAAGTGAGAAAAAATAATATTATATAACCAAATTATGAAGATTGTTTTCAAATGACTAATTTTTGGTTGGTCTTTTGAGTTCGTCATCAAACAGATTTAAGCTGGAAATCTATATTCATGAACCCGTTACCCATAATAATCTATATTCCAACGATATGCAGACTATCATTAAATGCAAGTTCTCAAATCTATACCTTTTCAAGAAGACCATGTTTGTAGTTAGATTGATGATCTATTTTGCTCTTCATCAGCTTCCCTCTTTCAACAACCTCTTTTCTTTTTTCAATATGAATTGAAATTGCATCAAAAGTGGATACTACTATCAGTGATCACAAATCTACTGGCTTGGACTGGAAGATAAAATGCTAGGACATGTTAGTTGAGGTAAATAACTTCTATTGAACCATACTCATTGGAACCTTGCAATCTTGGTTTAGAAGCTTCATTAATCAATCTATGAGAGTGCAGGAGTATTTCTACTTAGTAGTGATTGAATGTTGATTCTGAGTTTGAATTAGACCCTTCTGTGTGTGTTCTGTAGGACAAAAATTCATTCCTTGATGCCTGCATATTATCTTCCCTAGAATGCTGAACTTGTGCAGTTCTGTTTTACTCTGTTGGATTAAATGTAGGTTTAGGAATAAGAATATATTCTCATGTGTGAGATAGTTAAGCTAAATGGATTATCACTATGATTTTCTGTGAGGTCAATTACTTGATTATGGATATTGTCGATGTGGTTGTGTCCTTTTTGGTTGCACAGTTTGGATACTCCAGAATGTTGCATTATCCTACTCAATTGTCCTTGTCGATACTTCAAGGTGATTTCTTCCCCTGAATAATTATTGCAGGATGGTTTGCTAAAGATCCAAATGTTTTGCGTCGAGTTGGACATTTGCTTTTGCAACTGCCATTTGGAGTCCAACGTAACCCAAGGCAAATTATAATTGCTGATGATTGTTTTCAACTACTAAATATTCCTGTGGACAGGGTTGCTCAGGTTGTGATTAAATCCACTGAGAAGATATTTGGAAGTATGTTCCTCTCCTGCATGCTTCTGAGTCTGACCATGATTTTTCTGTATAGTTGTTGGTTTTTTGCTATTTACAAATTTTTAGTTTCTTAATGTGGAATTTGGCTGAACTTATGCTTTATAATATTTGTTCAGGACAAGTATTGAGGCATGAAATTGTGGAGGACATTCTCCTTTCTAAAGTTCCTAGCTTGAAACATTTTGATAACAAGAAAGCAAATGGTGAAGTCCAAACTTCTTCATTAAGATTGCTTGCAAACATCATGCAGGTTCTGCATAGGTGAGCTATCTTATTTCATTCCTGAATCCTGTTTAATTGGATTCTATGCCTTGCAAAATCTGACAACTATTTTTTTTAGTTGAATTGTTGTTTGATGGTACTGTTGGATTTCCATTTACCATGGCTTGTTGTAGTTGGAAATTGAAGATTAAACATGTGACAATCTCTTTTTTGAATAGTGTTTTATAGTTTCTTGTAGCATTTCAAGGAACACATCTTTATTTGAATCATGCACAAGTTTTCCTGTGAAGTAATAAAAGTTAAACACTTCTCTAACAGAATTTGTAGGCTTCCCATAAAAAATCCAATTTCTCATATATTAAGGACAATGTCACCCAGAAAACAACAGTGTGGTCGTGCAATCATAAAGCTTTGCTGTATGAGCATGCAGTCAAGTGATCAGCACTGAAAGCATGGCCATAATTACATGAAAGCTATGTTTGCGAATGGTATGCAATGAAAACTATGTTCAGGTGGATCAAAATGGTGATAGATGAACATGATAGGAACACAAGAATGGACCAGTGTGTCAATTTGAAGTTTGTATAGCATCTACTTGTGACAAGTTCATGGAAGGTGAAATTGAGTGAGTTTTATATCCAGTACGAGTCTTTGCAACATCTACTGAGGAAAGTTGAGAGCTTGAGTGGTATGAGAGAAAAGGGGAGACTGTCTCAATAGCATGTGGACTGAATTGTTATAGAACAATTTTGGATTGCTATTGATAAGTGTCTTATGTAGCAGACTGTGGTTAGCTTTAGATTAGGACCTAGTTAAGTCAATTTAGCTGCTTTCTAGTCTCCAACTTTTGTGCTTACAGCTGGGTTCTGAAGACTGTTTCTTTGCTTTAAAATTTTTGATGATTTGCTGAAGTTGTGTGTTACCATCCTTATGAATTAGACTGTAAAAATGGACTAACAAAATAATTGTTTCCCCCTCCTTTCTTGTTTGTCTTGATCTTGACAGATATGAATTCAGATACAATCATGCTGAGTGGATAAATGTTGAGAAGCCTAATTTTGATAATAACATCTCAGCACAAATATATGAAATTATGGAGGTACCAGAGATTGAGATTGAAATCTATAAGTCCATAAGAAATGAGATGCGTGCTGTGATTAAATCACTTCTAAAGGTAATGCTTGACTGTAAGTTCTGAATGATTTATTAATAACAAAGAATTTATAGTGTGGTTCTTTTGTTGTAGACAATTAATCAATCTTGACCTTACGTATTTGAAAACTATTGTTATCCCGACTTTTTAATCTCGCATTTCAACTAGTTTATTTAGCATTGAATGCAACTACAAGACAAAAGTGAATATCTAGGAATACTGCTACGCCTATTTATGCTGGAATTGAAAGACAATGGAAAAGTAAGAGATGAAGAGGATTTGAAGAACAAGTAGCACAAAAAGATTCTAGCAATTGAATTTCTCAAGAGACTATGCATTTTGCTATGGTTTAGGCCCAGACCAGACTTAGAAACTGGGAACTGGACTATTCACCTGTCAAACTTGCATATTATACATGCTCATTCGAATAATGTAAAAGAAATTTTGTTATCCATATGATATACTTAAAAATTTTAATACTTTTTTTTCCTTAGCACATCTAGTTTGCTCGATGGTATTTAATAAATTTTATTAATTTTATAATAGTTTACATTAATGTTTTATTTTATTTTAAATGTTGGTTCAACTCTAATTGAACTATAATTGAATCTCTAACCTTGCACTTTCTATGGGAACTTCATCTCTTTAATTGAATATAGGAAACATCAAAGCTCACAATAACTTTTTATCCAAAGCATCATGGATTATTAGATAATTCCATTTCATTATCTAGAAGCTGTTTTGAAAATTTAAAATTTGTGTGGCACTTGGGGCTTGCTTGTTTAGGGAGGTTACAGGGGCAGGGGCCATTTCACCCATCAATGTTCTCTTAATATTCCTCATCTTTTTATGATTTTCTTTTTTGTTGTGATCTAATGAAAATTTACCAAAAAATATAATATATCACTATTTTAAAATATCAACATGAGTATACATATTTTTCACTTAAATGAAAATAATATATACTTTTTTACTGCAAAAATGTTTCCCATGAGGTGTGGCAGAAGTCCACTTGTGTGGGGTATATACCCATGTTATTGCATCAGAAAGGAAGTGACTTTTCCCTGCCTTGATCTGGGCTGATCCCCACGGATGGTAGAATATCCCCACTTAGTTGCAATCCTTGTGTTTAGTTATTAATGCGAATTAGCAATTAACTGTCCTCACAAGTAATGGAAAATCCCCACTTAATTATCATCCTCATGTTTGTGTTTAGTTTTTAATGCTATTTAGCTGCTTTTAACCAGTAAACCAAACACTCTCTTAAATTTTGCTTAATCTAGTGCCAGGGTCTCGAGCCTTTCTTTAAGGCTTTTTTATTTTCATTTATTTGTACAAATAACGAAGATTTACAATAGAGCTTGGTGCAATGATTAGGTCCTTCCATGATTGTTGGAGCTTATGAGTGTAAGTAGTGGAAACTATCCTCTATATCTAACCACTTTATGACCCACAATGTTTAAAATCTAAAGCATTAAAACTCCTTATATTACATAGTGTATCCTGCTTCATTCACCCTAATTGGTTTAATCCAGAACTGGCATAATGATTACATTTGTTCAAAACATGTTTATTTAAATTTTTGTTTTCTTCTTCTTTTTGATGGGTTCAGGATGATGGAATTCTGGTGATCCCAACAACTGCTTATCTTCCACCAAAACTTGGTGGGAAAGAGATGTTAACGGAAGACTACCAGATTCGTTCATTTAGCTTATTGAGTATTGCAACTCTATCAGGTTGCTGTCAGGTTATTGGCTCTCTTTTTCACATTACCTGACCTGACGGGTTGTTTCTTCTCACAATTATGGAATCATGTGCTTCCGTTTTTATTTATATTTTTTATTTCTTCAGGTCACAATTCCCATAGGACTTTATGATAATTGCCCTGTTTCAGTCTCCTTCATAGCCAGGCATGGGGGTGATAGATTTCTGCTGGATGCAATGCAAAGTATATATGCATCTCTACAAGAGCAGGCTGATATGTTTTCAAAGTCGAAATTATCTCCTAATACTAACAATCAGGAAAAATCTGCTGAGATTGCTAAAGAAAAGGTAAACTTGTCAAATATGTTGAAATTTCCAGCCTTCTTGAATTGATTTTAATGAGTATTTGTTCAGGGCAACCAAGCATTCAAAAATACTGAGTGGCAGAAGGCTATTGGCTATTACACTGAGGCTATCAAACTTAATGGCAAGAATGCTACTTATTACAGTAACAGAGCTGCAGCATATCTTGAACTGGGGAGGTATTAGAATTCTTGGAGTATCTAGTCAATTTATAAATGTTATAAATGCTTACTGCTTTGCTTTTTGAACTTGCAGTTTCCTTCAAGCTGAAGCTGATTGTACCAAAGCTATCAACCTTGATAAGAAGGTGACTTCTAACTGAAAGAATTTGGTGTCATTATGCATTTGGCTGATGCTTATGGTTATGGCATCTTGATGTCTTATTTTTCATGTACTTATAATGGTTCTTGCTTTTCAAGAACCATAATTAATAATAGCTATTATGTAGCCTAATGGCTGCTACTACTTATGAGGATGTTTCTTCCTGTTGCGACTACTTCCAATTCCTTGATTGGGAATTTTTTCCTGACATCATTGCCTACTTTCACTTTGTTCCAGAATGTAAAAGCCTATTTACGGAGAGGCACAGCAAGAGAAATGCTTGGTTATTATAAGGAGGCAATTGAAGGTGAGTTACTGCCTCATATGATTGTGCTTTTTCTGCTTGTAAATTAGATATGCCCTTGTTTTGTATCTTGTAAAATTGTCTTTATGTTTCTCAATCAAATTTTCTTCCTGAAAATAAAATGCTATTGTTACCAAATTAGGGGAAGCTTTTCACTTGTACAGAAATACAAAGAACAGATGTACAACCAAGTCTGGTGTTCCAATAGCATGGCTATGGGTTGGGATTATCATATATCAGGCATTATGATGATGATAATTTGTGATATTAACTAAAAAGTCCAAATATGTGTAGATTTTCAGCTTATTCAGCCCTTATAATTTTGTCTATTTTATCGAAGAAGTATGAATTATTTGCAAGTTTATTTTATTTGCTGAAATTGATACGGTAATAATATTTTGTAACGGTTTACAATTCTGCCCCTTTCCCTTTTCACATCCCTCAAAATTTGAAGGCGAAAATTTTCACTTGAGCCATTTTGGACACCCTCGAACCTCCCATAGGACATGCTAAAGTAATTTAAATTTTCTCCCAATTAAATATGTACTCTTTCTTTTTTCCTCTTGTTATCAAGGAACTTCTCACCCTTGAACCTCCCATAGGACACGCTGAAGTAATTTAAATTGCAAACAATATATTTTCTCCCAATTGAATATGTAATCTCTCTTTTTTTACTCGTTATTGAGGAAATTCTCAAAGTGTTTCATATCTAATCTCATTGCTACTTGTTGGCTGGCAGATTTCCAACATGCCTTGGTGCTCGAGCCAAATAACAAGAGAGCAGCCCTTTCTGCAGAAAGATTAAGGAAGGTGTTTCTGTAGATGATTGAAGTGAAAGAATCTCAATCTGCATCCCCATGTTATTATTTTCCCCTACAAATATGCATCATCCATTTCTCTGCGGCTGAATAATCTTGCGACAAGAATTCCATGGAACAGTGGCTTGAAAGTAGGAAAGGAAGCCTTCCTTGTGGAAGTTATGGAGGTCTGAAGAGCGTTCCTTTTGTTTGATCCAGTATCAGTTAGCTGAACTGGGTAATCATCATTATTGTTTTGTAAGTGTGTAACAATTTTGTTTAATTCTAGTATTTTACATCAGAGCTATGATTCTAGTTCTGATCTGTGGTGGTTATGTTCTTCGGATCTTGTGTTGGTTATGTTGCCTAGAATCATGTTTTTTTCTTCCTGCAAACTTCACATTGGATACGGAGAAACTGAGATACGAAATACCTTCTATAGATTTATGTGCATCATGTTGAGTCGATAATTCAAACAAGATTAGTAGTTTTAGGTTACAGCAATTCATTATTGGACGTTCTCCTAGTCTTCTAACATTTCTTTTATTGCATGGAGGATCCAATTGTGATATGAGTACCATCGTGAGATGATTATAGATTGCGATGATTTTTTTTCCTCTAATTCTAACATCCAAAATGGTGCAAGTGTTGTGAAAAAGTATTTTGGTGTTCATTCTTGGACCAGAGAGGCACTGTGAATATAAACAAGAGGAATTTTCGTGCAGTGTCTTATTTTTGCTTTTATTTACAAATTTCCCTCGGTTTTTTTTTTTCATCTTTTCACTATAACCAGAAATAAAATTTTTTCTTACTTAATTTCTGAGAGAACCCTGCCTCTTCCTGGCGCTTGAGCCATAATTAGAAGCAGCTAAACCCTAAGATCGAAGACAAAACCAGCTCCAAATGTCAGAATTCCAGCTTGAAAACGCGCTTCAAGAGAAATTACCAAAAGATTGTGATTGAAGATTCGACCCAAGCTTGCAGGATTGGATTCGGCGGGTTGAGAAAAATTATATGAAAGAAAGAAAGAGAGAAGGTTTATAGCAGAATAAGAATTGGTGATTGTCATTATTATTTATCAGAGTGGGATTATTATATAGTTTTTATAAGAATGCCGATGAATGAGCATGACTAGGGAGAAACAGGGAAAGGGTAAGACAAAATTGCGACGGTGATGCGTAAGCAAGTCAGCTTTATGGAATTCTAAAGTTTGAGAATCTTGTTCATTGGAAATTTCTAATATTGTTATTTAATTTCTTCTTTTTTGTTTTATTTTTTTTGAAATTTATCAAAATCTTTCCAAGGAAATTTTATGATATTTCTAAATAATTTTTTAAAAATTTTTTAAGGTATATATAAATTATTTCCAATGTTTACTCGATCTAAATTATTCCAAATGGTACATAATCAAAATATATGTGAAATATACTTTTTGGTATATTTTATAATGATTTTTTAAATTTAGGCATTATTGTAATATTTTCTTGAAATTTTTTTGGTAGGTTTAACAACTTTTAAGTAGAAGTAATGTTGTAATATTTTAAGAATTTTTTTGCATTTTTTAAAAATTCCCTATAAACAATTCTCTTATTAGTAGTAAACAAATGAAGTGGAAAGATAAAATAAAAATAAACTAGGACCTATAAAATGCATATCCTACTTTTTTTCTTTCGTCCTTCACATCACCTTTTCGACGATTTAGCAAACTTTCTTTATCACATCTAGATGGGGGGGACGATTGGGGGGGAGGAGAACTTGGAAGAAGATGTTATCAGATGAGAACAAATATAAAATGAAAACAACAAGATTGACCTTTGCAAAGGTTTCCAAGCACATAACATGAGTACTTGGAAGTTAAGTTCTTTAGGACGCTGATGAAATTCTCTAGTTTCTACAAAATGGAAACAGCAAACAAGCTAATCATGGTCGTCTGCAAGAATTAGTCATCTCTACAAATGTGACCAAAAACTCGCCATATTTGCACTTCAAAAAGTTGATCACATCTTCTCCTAGATATGGACCAACCAACAAATGGTCATATCAGCATAAAAGTTAGTCAAATGCACAAAGTTCCTCAAGTTGTTCATCTGTCCACTGTGGGATTGCAACACTTGAATATGTTGGTTGTCTTCCCTTCGTTCCATCAGCATTCTCACTTCCTTGGTTGTTTACGCCATTAGTTAAGGCAGTTGCAGCACTTCCGCTTTGAGCACATTCCAACACATTGCCTCTCGCTGCCTGAGTTGAAGGGATTACATTGTTTAGCTGCTCACATACTGCAACTTCTTCATCATTCTCTTCTTTATATGTTCCATCAGCTACTTCTTCTGCTCCATTATCCACATACTGATGTGCCAATAATTGTTCCCTGCTACTGCCAGAAGCAGCATTTTGGTTGTTCTTGTTTCCATCACCGGGGCTGCTGCTTCTTGTCTTATAAGTATCCATCTGATCATCATTATGTAAACTCCCTTTTATATCAGAATTTGGTCTAAGGCAATTAAGGATTCCTTCAGTCATTCCCTGGGACACAGAGAATGGCTTTTGTTGCATCTGCGACTTTTCATAGAGTTCTGCAACTATAAGTAGAATTTAGAAACATATTTGCACTTCTGTGCAAAAAAGAGCAACAACAATGCATTGAAATTATCTACCTGTACTAGAACTCTGCATCCTCCAAAAATTGACATTTCATTTTACGGAAATCAAATGAAGAATGAAAAAGACAAGACGTGTCTCCTACCGTTAACTGGAACACCATGTTTGATCACCGGCAAAGAACCTTGTTTCCACGGAATTGTGCCATCATTGGAGATGACCTGAAACAACCATATTGATAGCTATCAGATTCCCCATATGCTTTTTAGCTTTTTGGTAAAACACTATATGCTATTTTGATGGCATCTGAACTACCTCTAAATTTCAGACATTTGGTCGTGTAACAGGGAAGTAAAAGCCAAGCTAAAATTGTTGATCAAGTCAATATGTATGGCAAACTAGTCTACTTGCCTAAAGAACCTACTGCAGTTTCACATCAGCTGAATACAATGTTAATTCACCATGAGTACCCAAGGAATCAGAATATAATCATGACAATATTATATCAATTGAGGATTCAAATAATTCAGTTTTCAACCATTTCATCAGATATTGATGTCTGATTCACTTCTTCAAAATTAAAGACATGTTCGGAGATCCAGACCACAGTGAAGGAGAGATGAACCTTATTTTGCTGACCTACAGCTTACAGTGACTTATATTTTTCGGAAGCTTAAAAAATGAAGCCTTGTAAAGGTGAAAGGATTAGGTCATTTCGTCTTCATACTGTTGTTCATTGTTGTTAGAATCTTACGATTCTCGATTCGATTCTTATCAATTCACAGGAAAAATGAGTCGAATCTTAGAGAGAATTGAAATTTACATTGAATTATGATGATTCATGATTTGAATAATCCAATTCATATTAATTCACATGAAAAACGAATCAAATCGTAGCAATAATTGAAATTTATACTAAATCGTGGACTAATTGTACAAATCGATAAGAATTTATCGAATCAATGGAGTTGCACGAATCATCCTAGGAAAAAAATATATATATTAGAAGTTAGAAAGACAAAACGTACGAAATAAGAAGAGAGTTGATGATGCTTGAATTCTAAAGATGAACCCTTGAGTATGGAAATTTCTTTTTTTTTTTTTCATTAATACTTACTTTTCAAAATGGTTATTTATTTATCTTCTTTTAAAGATGACTATTTTCTTCTTCTTCATGATCAGAAATTCAAAATGTAAAATGATATATATTACTAATTTTAATTCTTTAAAATTACATATTAGTTATAAATTAACATAAATTTATAAAATTTATATTAGTAATATAAAATTATAAAATTTATATTA
>CATIWF010238827.1:0-21546 GCA_949630135.1 Balakata baccata | reverse complement strand
CTAGCAAAAGGAGTTTCAACAACGCAAACAAAGCTTTTGGTCTTTTTGCTTGATTTGCACCTTGGTGATCTCAGTAATAAAAGGTTTGTTTTAATCCTTTTATTTTTCCATTTTGTTCTTTAAATCATGGGATGATCTTGGTAAAGTGGATTTTATCCATAAAGGTTACAAAATTTATTTTGTTAAAAGTTATGGATAAATGCTCAAGGTTAACATGAAAAGTGTGTTTTCATGTCACGCAATATTTGATTACATGTTTCGGTAAAATTAAAAATTTTTGAAATCTATAATTTTGACCAAGACCTAGAATTCCTCTCAATCCAAAATAAAATTACTTCCGCTGCCATCCAACAGTTGATTCCATGCAAATATTTTTACTACCTAGGTTGAAAGCATTACTGCTAGGCTTTATATCTGCTCTGTTTCAATGTAGACTTCCTTGAACTAAATTAGATGACTATACTCTCTTGATGTTGGTCTCTTTTTATGGATCTTGTGCATCACACAATGTAATTTGTGTCTTAATATATTTGGATAGGCAATTTATCAGCATCTTATATATATATAGGGACAATTGTGCAAATGGTACCAAACCTTTTCACTTTGTTACAATTTGGTACCAAACTTTTTGATTGTTACCAATTGGTACCAAACCTTTCAAAAATGTTACAATTTGGTACCAAGTCAAAATTCTAGTCAAACAAGATGATGTGTCAACATATGGGCGTGCCACATCAGCGGTCAACATGCCACGACAGTTTTTTTACTAAAATTTTGACTTTGGTACCAAATTGTAACATTATTGAAATGTTTGGTACCAATTTATAACTAAGTGAAAAGATTTTGTATCAATTTGTAATAATGTGATAAGAATTAGTAGCATTTGTGCAATTAGCCTTGTATATATATATATATGAAATTCTTTTTATATGTCTAATAGCCTTATCTGCCTGAATATTATTTTTATAGAACTTAGATTTATTTCTGTGCATGCTCAGTTCTCTGTATTGAATTTGAAATTACAAATTTCTTAGTGTGGATTTATTGTAATATTAACCCAATTGTTTCTTTGGATCATGTAGAGACATGGTTTACTCTCTAGTGCTTTGCCCTGCTGCTTGTGAAATTTTATGTTGTATTGGAAACTTTAAACCTTTTCAACTTGAGGTGTGGAACAAGGGAATTTGTATAGCTACGACAATTTCTTCTTTTAAATTGTATTAAGTTGTTCAATTTTCTGAAAATACAGGGCAGTGGTGGAAGGCCTGGCTTTGGCCGTGGTGCTGGTGGTTTTGGTGCAGGGCCTGCTAGCTCAAATCTCCCTTGAGGGAAAGTGTTTTTGGCAATATCAAAAAAAGTTGTGATTTGTTGCGATTTAAGGAGAGTTAAATAGTAGTGGTCAAGAGATATAGATGCGTAGAAGGATGTTGTTCTGGGATATCATTCGTTTCAAATTTTGATATCCTTTCTTTTGATGAGCTGAATTTTGGACAGTTGTCACCTGCTTTGATGTCCTCTTTGTGAGTTTACACTCTTTGCGTATGAAAACAAATTAAATTTTTCTACCAATTTTATATTTTTATTTATCAAGCCTTCATAAACTTAAGATTTTGATATCCTTATAAATATAAAATAAGATTTTTTATGACTTTGAGATCATTGTAAAGGAAATTTAAATTCACACTAATAATTCTAGTACATATAGAAAGCAAGTTGCAATGTACAGAAACTTTGTTCCAAGTCAGAAATTTTTCCTACTGGCTGAGCACAACTTGACCTGGTCATTCTCTATTGGCAGATTATCTTCAGGAAAATTGCATGCTGTAATCTTCCCTGGCCCCTGGTCCGGAAGCAGACCGCAAGGTTCTGGTGTCACACCACTTGAAATACCTGCAATATCAGTGCAATTCCATTGCAACTTCTTCGGCTTTTCCACGAGTCCTATGGTTACATTGGATATACAGATTCCAGTGAAGGGATCACCAGAAATGCCCTCCAGTCTAGCAGCCATTGTTACATTCTTGGCGGCAATGTCACGATAGTTGATGTTATCAATGACAGGAATTGCATTAGGGTCATAGTTATTGTCAGGATGAGACCCATAATTTCCTGTCATCCAGAATACCCATTTCATTGTCTGCAGTGTCATCCTTCTGATATATATCTCCTTTACATAACCTCCTCTTCCTACAGAAGTTTTGATCCTAACACCTGATTCTGTATTAATAGCAGTGATATCTTCTGCCCTCACATCTTGGATCCCACCAGACATCTCGCTTCCCAATGCAATTGCTGCACTGGTAGGAGAAATGCAGGTAAGCCTTCTGATTACAAGCTGCTTGGTAGGCATCCCAAATGCAATTCCGTACTCGTCCCAGCCACTTTTTACAGCCACACAATCATCTCCAGAAACAATGTAACAGTCCTCAATTCTGGTGTTTGTGCACGAATCTGCACAAGTTGCAGAATCCATAATCAAGGCATGAGGCAAAAGCTATCAAATTTTCACCACATGAATGAATCCCTGGCCGAAAGCAAAGCCAAAACAAAAGAGAGAAAGTTATCTGTTTCCTAGATTGCTGCAAGAATAAAGGAGGTTCACCTGGGTTGATCCCATCAGTGTTCGGAGAATTCACTGGTGCAAGAATTGTTATGCCTTGAACAACAACATTGCTGCATTCCATTTTCTTTTATCAGAACAAAACCAAAGCAAATTAGGCTTGACACAGTTAGGACAATGCATCAATACCTGCTATAAACAGGATGAACAGTCCATGAAGGGGAGTTCATCAATGTAATGTTGGATATTCGAATGTTAGTAGAGAACATTAATTCTATCAAGTAGGGCCTGGTGATACTTAGCTCTCCTTTCCGAAATTTTTGCCACCAGAGATCACCCTGACCATCAATAGTGCCATTACCACCTAAATCCATATGTTCATGATCAACATGTAACAGATTTTTGCAGCAGATTTAACAATATCATTAAATTTTAGTAGAAGATATACCTGTTATTACAACATCAGTAAGATTGGTTCCGAAAATGAGACTGCTAAACCTTCCACCTTCTGCATCCCTTCCTCTACCATAAGACGGCAAAGGTTCAATCACAGGCCACTCATTCTCATCCTAACAAAATTTCCAAAATTCAAGACATGTTAGCCACATAATTAGCTGATATATGAATTCAAAATCAATCAATTTTAACACTTCCAATAGCATACTCTCCCTTTGAAAATGGGGAAAACCACACAAATGGAAACTACCCATCAGAGTGAAGAAGAACATCAGCTCATCAAGTTTAGGTCCACAAGTTTCTGTGGAGCAATTACTGTCCTAGATTAGACTACGAGGTTGGTCCCAGTACCTAATCCCTTAGTCACAAAAGGGTAATGCTCAGCTAACTGAGATTGAATAGAAAATGTATATGCTAAAATAGAACTTTCGCAGGGAAAATTCACTCAAGAATGGCTACAATTTCCTATTAACAAATATACTGATCTAGAGGAGGCTGACAGTTCATTAATTGAACCATTTTATGAGAAATTCTGACCTGAGAACCAAGAAGAACAGCATCCTTGTCAATATAAAGAGTGAAATGGCTAGTGATATTGAAACTTCCAGTCAGCCATTTCCCAGGAGGAACATAGAGTAGGGATCCACCTGAAAACTGGCTTAGATGATCAATTGCTGCTTTAAAAGCTTTAGTATTTGAAGTTTCTCCATCACCAATTCCTCCAAAATCATCCAGTGATGCCTGATGAGCTCTGCAACTTATAGCTGCATACTCAAAACTGTCCAATTTGAGACATTTTCTACTTTCAACTCCACTTGTACAAAGAAACAGTAAAATTGCCATCGCCACCATAGCATCCATCACCTGCCCAAATCCAACAAAAGCAAAAACTATATGATGACCAGAAAAAGAGAGCAAAATAAGCCAGAGTAAAAAATTGATTCTTTTCCCCCCTATTTTCCATTGAATGAGAAACAAAGACAACCAAGAAGGCAGAAAGAAAGGAATTTCACCTGCGAATTTCTTGGACTTATCCTCAGCTTCTCCATTTCTGCAAAAAAAAAAAAAGGGTTTGCTTTGGTTTTATTGGAGATGAAGATTATATATTTGTATAGAGGCATATTTATATCCAATGTGGCTAATGCACCGGTCTATATTTAGTATTTTTGTATGAATAATTATATTAAAGTACGAGAATAGTGATGTGCAATTACATATTTAACCTTTATCTGATGCTTAAAGGTTAGATCATAGCCCTTGCGGATTTGTCGCTTCCACTCTTGCATTCATTTTTTTTTAGAGAAATAATTTAATTGATTTAAATTAACAATATAAATACATATAAGTATATTAATAATTATAGAGGATGAAACTAAAAAAAAATTTACAATATCTAGATTAATAATATAATATATATAATTTACATAGTCCATCTTCTTTAATTTAAATATATATTTGTATAAGTTTTAAATATTAAATTAAAAAATTCACTGATAAAGTATGTCAAATACAAGACTGAATTTGCGGTAAACTTTTGTGTGATTGATTGCTTCAAGATTCGAAAAGAGAAACTGTATACAGGAGTCTTTGTAAGAAAGAAATTGTCAATTTCTTGAAGTTTATTTAGAGTAGATCATGCAGCCATGGGCGGCCGGCAATTGCTCCATCACATATGGACATAAAGGGTATCTAATGTCAATATGATGCTCGGTCATGACAAATGGGAAGCGAACATATTAACATGTTACTATATTTTTTTTAATTATAATTTCTTAAAGTTCTAATTTCTATAGATTAACTAACTTTTTAACTACCAAAGCATGTGTTAGTTTTAAATTTTAATTGTGGGTATTCATTTTCTTAGAAACTAGTTGAGAAAGTGGAACCCTAAAATTATAAATTCAATGTGGAGGTCTACAATTCACCAATGTTAGTTAAAGTTGACAAAGTAGTCTTCCAAAACACAAAAGAGAATAGGGGGGAAATTGGACTTTTAAGGTGAATTTATGCCAATTACCTATTTGATATTTCGATCAATTGAAGAAAAAAAAAAGGGAAAAACTACCTACTTGATGAGAACATATGAATTTTAATAAAAAAAGAAATACATCAATGAGAGTATGTCCACTTTCCTGTAGGGCATTATGTAGGTTGGCCACTAGGCCAGACAAAAACTGAAGCTAAACCTAAAAATTCTAAATATAAATTTATTGCATGTGGGATGATGATGGATTTCCACAACCGCAAACAAACCTTAGCTCATGCTTGAAAATTGTCCTAATAAATCCACCCTCCACTTTCTGCGGTGATGAACATCCAACTCCACTTATATCAAGTACTTAAATTGTTTTGAACTAGCTTGATTATATCTAATTTGCACTTTTTTTTTTTTATTTAAGAACTTATTAATCAAATAGATATATAAAAGTTAATTTAAATAAGAAAATAAGAAGCCCACTTTGTTGAAGATTCAAGAATCACTTATTATGGGCTGAATACACTTCCCATTTCGCTCATATTTAAAGCTAAAGCCCAGCGATAACACCCTTTTTTTTCTTTAGGCATCGATGGCTCTACCCACCAAAAATAAATAAATATATAAAATATTATATACAAAAATTTTAAAATTTTTACATCGATTCAGTCTATTATGTCATCTATAAACCACTAATCCAATCACACAATAGTATGTATTCCGATTCATTAATTATTGTATTCATATCAACTAATATAAATAACACAATTAAATACATATTATTATGTAATTATATTAGTTTACAGACTGCATTAGATTTTCTTGAAAAGAAAAATAATTTTATTGATTTAAAACTATCAATATATCCATAGAAATATAGATACAGATACACTAAATCATACAGAGGATAAAATAGCGAAAAAATTTATTACATCTAAATTAATAGCATAATAAATCAGCTCATAATACTATAGTGACTATAATATATATTATTAAAAATTATAATATAATTTGTTATTTCTGTCGAATCGAATATATTTTACCTATAAAAAAATAAAACATCACAATAAGACGATGAAAAATAAAATGTCATACTAATATGATGAAAAACCAAATGCTGTAAAAAGAAAAACAATAAATTTACAAAAAAATAAATAAACAAAAATCTAGATTTGTTTAGAATAACTAATTATTTTAAATAATAAATTGATAAAAAGATGTATGAAGATGTAAATTTAAGCTAAAAATAGTTTAAAATTATCTATCCTTACTTAATAAAAATGAATGACTAGAAAATAAAATTTAAAAAAAAGTTAGAAGATTTCTGGTGTATTTTGTCAATGTGTCAGATTGAATTTATATAATACTTTTTCTAAAAAATTATATAATATGAATATTCTATTTGGAATTTCTGATTTAAAAAAGGACACGTGTAATCTTAATGCACGCGTTGGTGTCCACTTAGGAACAGAAGGGCATTTGCGCAATTTTATTTGAAAATAAATTAAACAGGGTGGTGACCCTGCTTAAAAGCGTGACCAAACCGAACTTATAAACACCTTCTCATTCATTCGAAACTGCTACTTTCTTGTTTTGTTATTTTCTTAATAAGTCCGATTTTTCAGGCTAGTTACCCTCTTTGTCTCTCTTCATCTCTCTTTTGAAATTTACCTCCTTTTTCCTTCAAAAAAAAAAAACAGAGCATGGCAACTCCAATCTCTGTAAGTCACCATTTTGGCCAGAGTTTTCTTCTAATTCCAAAACCCAATAGCAGCATAAGCGTAGCAACTCATTTCCATCATAGGAAGGGCTTTTATCCGAGGAAAAACCAGAGCTTGAGCACATGTTTGGTCATGGAGAGAAAAACAGAGGACCTTCTCGTTTCTACTGGTAATGATGAAAGACATGAGGAATTCGAAATATTTGATGAAATTAAGAGTCAACCGGCGATTTCAAGTGTAGCTAAGAAACTGGAAAGGAAGAAATTGGAGAGATATACTTACCTTGTTGCTGCAATCATGTCTAGTTTGGGCATCACTTCAATGGCTGCCTTATCTGTTTATTACAGATTTTCTTGGCAAATGGAGGTGCTTAAGACTTAACTTCAGCTTTTCTTTTTTTTTTAAAGAAAAATTTTCTTTAAGAAAACGGATTTTGATAACTTCCCATTTCGTAGGGTGGAGAATTTCCTGCATTGGAAATGTTAGGTACTTTCGCTCTTTCTGTTGGTGCTGCTGTAAGTTCATTTTCGCACTTAATGAATACTATTACTAATTGAGAATACAAAACAGTTATTTTTTTCGGGTTACAAGCAATTTGGAGTGTCCTTCTTGAAATTGCAGGTGGGCATGGAGTTCTGGGCAAGGTGGGCACACAAAGCACTATGGCATGCTTCATTATGGCACATGCATGAGGTTTGTTATGCTACCCTGATATAATATCAAGATTGATATGCTTAATACAGAAATTAATTTGAGGGAGAATCTGGCAGTCTCACCACAGAGCAAGGGAAGGTGCATTCGAGCTGAATGATGTGTTTGCAATAATAAATGCAGTTCCAGCAATTGCTTTGCTGTCTTTTGGGTTTCTTAACAAAGGCCTAATTCCTGGCCTCTGTTTTGGTGCTGTGAGTTCCTCTTTCTTTTCGTTCAAACATTCTTAAATATTTGATACATCGGGACGGCAGATATAAACAACGTCATTTTCTTTGACCAAAACACGTGTAATGAAGCAATTAGACCACACTAAAGTTTATATCCACTTTTTATATGACAAGTTTTGACTGTTGTGATATATTTTTTTTCTTTTTTCTTCATGAATTTGACAAGCCCTTTTTGACCAATAGAAAATCGACATGTTTGTGAGGTTTTTTTTTTCCATAAGATATTTTCCCCACCTCATAGCGTAAAATAATTAAAATGTATTTTTTTTAATCGAAAATTAATTAAAATGTATTAAAACTGAAAGAAGTTTTCTTTTAATGCAGGGGCTTGGAATTACAGTGTTTGGGATGGCATACATGTTTGTGCACGATGGCCTTGTACACCGCCGGTTTCCGGTAGGTCCTATTGCTAACGTTCCCTATTTGCGAAGAGTTGCGGCAGCTCATCAGGTAATATATTTTGAATTTTTTTATGCAAAATTAAAATTTATATATTTATTTATAAATTGATCTTCTTATAGAAAACAAATTGCATTAAAACAGAAGTTATAAATATGATATCGAATCATATATTAATATATATATATGATCAATTCTTAATTTATTAATTTATATGAAATTAGGATTAAGAATATATAATTTTTAGTTTCTTACACATAATTACAGATATAGAAAATTACTAATTTTCTTCTTCCTTTTTTTTATTTTTACAAACAGCTTCATCACTCGGATAAATTTGATGGGGTTCCTTACGGGTTATTTTTGGGACCCAAAGTGAGTTTTTTTTTTTTTCTTTTCTTTTCAAAAATAACTATTTGTAATTAGGGAAAATGAGACAGGATTAATTAGATTCCTTATTAATTTTTTTATTACAGGAACTTGAAGGGAAGGAAGGAGGCATAGAAGAATTAAACAAGGAGGTGCAGAAAAGGATTAAGCTATGTAAAGGGAATTAGTCTTGTATTTTTTTTTTTCTCTTCCTTTTGTAGATTATGTTGTACCATATATTTTATAGAATTATATACAATATTACTTTCATATATGATCTCATTCTTTCATTTCTTTTTTTTTTTTTCCTTTTCTTACTTGGCAAAAACTCATAATTCAACTCCATTACAATAATATTTTATAGGTTAATTTTATAATCCGTACAGTATCAGATATGAAAGTTTTTATTATTATTATTATAAAGTTGGTAATCTTTTTATAAATTACAAACACGCAGTTATCAACCCACAAATGGTAGAGAAAAAGAAAACGTGGTCGGTCACATTGCACTGAATCTGACCTCCGCAATCATATCATACAAACCCAATTATTTTCCGCATTAACATTTTTTTATAAAGAAAAAAAATCCAAATTTCAACATGAATTTCTATTTCCTTTTTTATTTTCCAAAGAAATGGGGGAATTAGCTTAGGGAAAGACGTGCAAGCAAGTGATTGCTTGAGCACCCAAATTACTTTTCCATTCAAGAACTAGACAAAAAGACCAAACCCTGCATTTGGGGGAAAAGGACATAGATAACCCTCGTTAATAATGAAGTTGCAAAAAAGTGAACGGTTACAATATATTTGCGGGAATGACCCATCAAATTTGCAGAAATCCAAAAATAACAATAGCTGCAATTGCATGAAACCCGGGAACCAGTTGAAAAAAACGGTTTTACAACATGGAAAGATTTGGTTTCCTAGAATAACAAATACCTCTATTTAAATTGACATCAACTACCGATACTTATACGATACAGCATCCCAAACCTAAAAATTACTTTCATGGAGTAGCTGCAGATCTGTATTTTGACAGTATGCATTTGCAAAACATATGAACACTAAACGAGATTGCAAATATTCAAAAACCGTGACTAATGTGAGAGAATCAATTTAACATAGTGGATATTAAATCTACTGGTATGTATCTCCTTCTCATACATTGGGTATTGTCATGGTTAAACTGAAAAAAATGAAATAATTGTTTTTTTGCCAAAACAAATCTGAATAAGAACCAAAAGACAGCATTGTTTTTGATAAAAATTTGCATTTGATAAATATAATTTACATATAATCAACAATACACATATGTTGATATGTTTTAAATAAATTTGCAAATATAATATGATTGATGTTCAACAGATTCGTAACTGTCAATTTTATGCACATTCATTAATATATGTGGTTTGCCCAGAAAACTTATATGATCAGTATATGTGTATTATATGTTAAGTGTTTCAGAATATTTGAAAAAAAAAAAAACAAACTGGAAATTTGGATATATTAAGAATATTTGCATATTTTTTCAATATGCAAGCATGGATAACATAATGATATTCGTCCAATATGGAGGATATTGGGAAACAAGTGTATCGTATGTCAATTATGAAGTTAATGTTATAGTGGTTCCAAAAAATTGCAGTTACTTACAACTTGTGGAAGTTATCAAAACCGATTTGGGAATCAAACATGATGTATCTGACATACAAGATCAGATAAAAGAAGACTATCCACCCATTCATGTCAAAAATGATAGTAGCCTGCATTTCTATTTCGAATTGAAGAAAAAGGAAAGTGATGTGACAAAATATCCCCTTTGCATAAATAACATACATCTCTCTTCATTCAGAATGTCTTTGATTTTACCGAGACACTCTTTCTTCAACTCACATCCTACCTTAACAATAAAATATTCTTCAACTGGTATCTTGAATGCCCACAACTGCCAAGTATAAAATTTAAAAAATAATTCAACAAACATATGGCATATAAACAACATATAAGCACATACCCCATATAATCCAGATATAATCGACATATAGGCAACATAAAAGCACATAAAACAAAATTTTTTTACTTGAATACAAGATTCACTAACAAAAAAAAGGATGATCCTAATCATATAAGCAACATATAACAATAAAACATTTGATACATGTCATTTACGAATGAAAATTGAAGAAAAGTGAAAACATATAATTAAATTTGATATGTCTACTTTATGCATAACCATACGGATAAAAATTTCATTGTTCACTTATTTTGAATGTATTTAAAAGTATAGTATACAAAAATATATACCAATAATTATTCTACAGATGTGTTGTTTCAAAACTGACATGATACTATAAATTCATTACATTTTGTTCATAAAGCTTATATGAATGTTATATGATAATTATATTTTTATTATATGTTAATTGTTGCAAAAAAGGGCAAAAAATTAAATAAGTAAAAAAAAAAAAACCTTCTTCTCTTTTGATTTATGAACATCTTCCATAATGACCTTAAAACGCTTAGATTGTTGCTTTTTTGATTTATCAATATTTTCCTTAGATCTCTTCTTTGAAGTATCAACTGAAGGCATAGATGGTTTAGGAGATTTATCATGAGAAACTCCTTCCTTGACAGAAGGCTTTGAATGCACTTGCTTCTTCCCTATTATATAATGAATGAGAAATATGAATTAGATTCAAAATGGGATAAGCGTTTGAATCAAAAAATATATATAAAAAAAAGATATTAGACAATATTATTACAATTATTTACTGTACGAAACACAATATTTTCTATCTTCCAGTCATAATGCCACACATCAGTCACCTCTGCTATTAAGTAACTCCATCACCGATCCACAATATTTCTATCAATGCTATCGGCACCAAGGACCATAATTGTCATAGTATACCTTCTAATCAACCAAATATTTCCACTAATTTAACCCAAAAAAAAAAAAAAAACAGAACTTTCGACAAATCAATCACTAACACAAATCATGACAACAATAACTAACCCAAACACAACCAAAAATATCATGAAACCCAAGTTTCCCCCTTGTTCATCACACATGCAATCGCAAAACTGTCATTCAACTACAAAAAAAAAAAGATTTTAATGCAAAAATACTAATGCAATCCTACTCTGAAGAGTTACAAATGATTATCTTGAATGAGAGACAGTAAGTGTGCTCGATGGATAAAATCGTTCTTCAAATTCTACACAATGCAGCAAAGAGGTTTTAAAATAGGAAAGTGAGAGTGATAGCTGAAGAGGGTTTTGAAATTTTTGAAAAACTAAAAAATAGAAGACAATATCAGTTATGTGTTCATAGAACCGAAAAATTTGGAGTGGAGTGTATTAATAACTGTGGTTATTTAGGTAATATTATTTAGATGGAGCTATATTTATGGGTTTAATGCAATAGGAGGTTATGTGTGGAATATTGTTTAAAAATTTGTTAAGTGGGGTAATTTTCTCTTAAATTTGCTGATAGGTAATGTGTAAGAAAGAAACCTTCCACTCATGCTTTTGCTTTCAATTTAGGCCTAACTACACTATGCTTGTCTTTACAAATTAGGCTACTTTTTGCAAATTGATCTTTTTTTTTTGGTCTTCATTATCTAATTCCACCATACAATAAAAAGCAACTTCATACGATCAGTATCTTTATGTGACCCCATTATGTGGGCCTATATGATTTCCAAATGGGCCAAATTTGGATTCAATATAGCCTATTTAGAGATGGCCCAATGAGCCTAATATGGACTTTGAATCAGTCTGGTGGATGAAGCAAATTATAACATGGATTTCTGTACATCTTGCATAGTGGACCAGGAGTCCTTTGCACCACTTAGAAACAGCAACAATTTTATAAAATAAAACTTACACATATTTACACATTTTCCGCACATGTCTGTGTCCTAATATTTTTATAAATATCGCTCCATATCCCTAACTTTGTTCGTACTACATACGTTTACACTAAGCAATAAGAATTTTGGACAAAGTTAAGCTGTGTACAGCCAGTCAAACTGAAGTCTGAACCTCCTTTCTTTACATCCATCTATGGTAATACATTCTCATTCATTTAATAGAAACAGTCTGTACATCAAGATAGGTTGATTACATAGTTTTTCACTTTTTATTGCATATGAGTTATAACCATCATAATCTAAATTGAGATAAAGAAGTGATAATACCGAATGCAATGGAAGTCATAATTGTGTGGGATGTGAAAGCCAAACTGATTTTAGCCATGTCCTGACACTTGAGGGGACAGTTTTCAGAGGAAATCAAGAAAACTTTCTATTCTTCACAGTGCATGGATCCATAAAAAACCACTATCCTCTTCCAGCTCTTGTAAAGTTGACATTTGCTCATACAATCTGATTAGCTGCATGTAAATTTCTTCATTAAGAGGATGTGAGATGTCATCAACCAAAAACTTGTGGATTGTTCCTCCTACTTGAATCCAACTAGAACCAGGTTCTTTATGTAATATTTTTTCCTTCATTTCTTTTCTCAAAGTTCCAACAGCATTCCACATGCCAGCAGAAGCATATAGATTTGATAGAAGAATATAAGCAGATTCATTTCCAGGCTGCAACTCAAGAAGCTTACTAGCTGCAACTCTCCCCAATTCAACATGTCCATGGATTTTGCAGGCTGATAGAAGAATTTGCCATATTTGAACATCAGGTTGAACAGGCATATGATCTATTATCTCCTTTGCGTCTTCCAACAGTCCCAGTCGACCAAGCAGATCAACCATGCAAGCATAATGTTCTAAACACGGAACAACTCCATGAAGTTCAAACATATATTTTAAGTAGAAACGAGCTTCTTTCACCTGACCTGCATGGCAGCAGGAAGTAAGAACACCGAGATAAGTTATCTCATCAGGTTCAACTCCCAACCGAGACATCTCAGCAAAAATCTCGAAAACTCTTTCACAACAACCATGTTGAGCATATCCCGTAATCATGGCATTCCAAGCTGCCAGATTGTTTGTAGCTGCACTCCTAAATGCTTTCTCTGCATCTTCAATGCTTCCACACTTGCAGTAGATGTCAATGAGAGCACTTTCAACAAAGCTGTCCTGAACAAATCCAGATTTTAATGATAGGGAATGAATTGTTCTCCCCTGTTCCATTTCCGTTATAATGCTGCAAGCTTTAAGGACAAGACTGAAAGTTTTGCCATCCACTTCCAGGCATGATCTCCATGTGGTTTGAAACAAATCCAAAGCATCAGCATAAAACCCACCATGAACCAAATTAGTCATCATCGCATTTGTATGAACCAAGTTTACCTCATCAATCATAGTAAATATCTTTTTTGAGTGGCCCAAATTATTGCATCTCCCATATGTTATTATCAAGCTAGAGACAATAGAATCATCTGATATGAAACCACTTTTAAGCACATGTGAGTGGATTTGCATTGCCTTCTTTGTACAATTAATGCTGGAAGCTATTTCCAGAATGCTAGCAAGGGTATAGATGGTAGGCTGCAGTGCAAGGTTGCGCATGTGGCAGAACACCTCTAGAGCCTCACTAACGAAACCATTCTCAGAAAATGCCGCAATCAAAGAATTCCAAGAAACAGAATCTCGAGAAATCATATCATCAAATACATTCGTAGCATCACGCAATTGCCCATGCTTTCCATACATAGACATCAATGCATTGCCAACAGAAACCACCTGTGAATAACCTGTCTTGTGACAAAGTGCTTGAATTTGCTTTCCAGCATTCCTGAACTTCGCTAATCCAATGGTTGACAAAACATTTACTAGAGTGTATTCATTGATATCCAAATCTGTGGAATGCAAAGTTCTAAAACATTCCAACGCTTCCTCACCATGATGGGAAGCTCCTATCCTCTCAGTCCAAGAAACAATATCTGGCTCAGGAATTTCATCGAACATCTTAATAGCATCGATTTTACCTCCACACCTAGAGTACATACTCATAACAGCATTACTCAAATGCAGTGAACGACGATATAAAAAACCCGTTTTGACGGCAAATCCATGAACCTGTTCTCCTTCACTAAGATCAAACAGGCCACCAACTACTCCGGTTAAGCTATATTCGTTCAACTCTAATCCCAAACCCCGCATTACAGCAAAAGTCTCTTTTCCCTTTTCGAACTCCTCGTTCCACATATACCCACAAACCATAGCAGTGTAAGTCACATTATCCACATCAGAGGACTCCTGAAAACACTTCTCAGATGATACCACATCCCCATTTTTTGCATAATTTTCAATCAACCCACTGACGATAAAAGCCTTAAACCCAAAACCCAGCCTCAAACAAACCCCATGAACAGCCTCATTCCTGCTCAAATTATCACACCCTTTGATTAAAGAACTCAAAGTAAAAACATCAGGAACCAAACCCAGATCCCTCAACTCATTAAAAAGCTCAAACACAGCGGCGGGCTGGCTAAAGCGGGCAAAACCAGAAATGAGTGCGTTGTAGGTAACGATATCAGGGTTGTGGGTGTCCCGAAGGAAAGTGAAAGCTCGCGATAGGTCATTGATTTTGGAAAAGTTAGAAATGAGTGCAGCGGAGAGAAAAGGGTCAAGAAAGTGACCGGATTTGATGAAGAGGGAGTAGATTTGGTCGGTGAGGACAGGAGAAAAAGGAGAAAGAGTGAGGGATGATTTGAGAGCTTGAGGGTAAGAATTGTGTGAGACGAGGAAATTGAATTGGGAAAATTGAGGTGAGAGGCTTAATCTCTTCATGCATGCATCGAATCCTGGGAGCTTCAACTTTCAAATTTCAAGTAAAGCGCGGGGAAATCCACTGCCCACCCTGCAATGCAAGTGTAACCTGGTGGCCGGCGATGGAGGTAGTCTGCTATTTTGTTTTTTAATCCTTAAAAATGGGCTAATAATGGACTCAACGGGCCTAACTCCGTAATCTCCCACCCAAACCCAAATCCACAGCCAGTGATCAAATTAAATTAAGAGGAAATTTTATAGTTCACAGAAATTTTTATATTTTTTTGATTTTTATCTCTAATTTTCTCTTTTTTTCATGTGCACGAAAATTATTTCATTTATATCAACTTTTTTAATTTTTGTTTTTAGAGAGCGAGATGTTGTAAATTGTAATTTTCGATAAGATTTTATTTAAGGGCGTTGATGAAAAAAAAGGTAAAGAAGAAATTTGCTCGATTTACTTAGAGACAACAGAAGAAAGAGATTTGTGTGTGACACATCCATTTTGCAGGAATATTTATTAGTATTGTTGCATTCGACTATGACTTTCTAAATATAGTCATTGCCCACTGTATCGTCTTCATGTTTAGGATTATTAGAATTTAGGTTATTATATGTATTTGTTTATTAATCATTAATTATCTTTTATCTTTCAAAAATATATTTAAGGTATGTCCAAGATATATCATATTACCTTTGTTCAAAGCTGTTTTTGGCCAAAAATATCCCTGAGATATATCCCAAGGTATACCAGGCTTTATAGAATGTTGTCTTAAGTATTTTATGTCGAAAGTATCTCCAAGATATACCCAAGGTATACCAGACTTTATAGTCTTTATTCACAACTGTTTTAGGTCGATGGTATTTTCAAAATATATCCAAGATATGCCCAAAGTATACTGGACTTTATAGTGTTTATTCACAACTGTTTTAACCTTTTAGACAGAAGATATTCCCAAGATATACTCAATATATATCGAACTTTTTAGGTTTTGTTCATAACTGTTTTATGCCAAATGTACCATCGAGATATGCCCAAGGTGCAAGTGTAATTGTACAAAATATTTTTTGATAAAATTGTACAAAATATTTTTTTGCAAGTAAAGTTATAATTATTAACCATTTTTTTTTTTTGGTATTTATGAAAAATTCCATTAAATTAACTCATAATTTTTTTTGGAAAGAACTTTAGAGATAATGTTACTGCAAGTCGAGAAGCAATATATCGTTCAAAAAAGGAGGGGCCTGAGTACACGACTCCAAGGAATAAGACAAGGAACCAGAGGCCCGGGCAAGATAGTGGGCCACCTGATTCGCTGACCTCATAATACAAGAAATTCTAGATAATGGAATTTCATATAATATAGATTTACAATCAGAAATAAGATTTCCAACAAGTGAAAATCAACTATAGCTGAATTAATGGCCTGCATAACAAGGAGAGAATCTGATTCAATGATGATCTTCTGCATGTTCTTATCCTTGATCCAACTGAGAGCTTCACGAAGACTAAACGCTTCAGCCATAGAAGAGTCAGGCACAGAAGCTTGGACAATGGAACACCTAGCCGCCACGAATTTACCTTGATCATCCCATATTACGCAACCCAAACCTATTCTGCCACTATCTGCAAACATTGCCGCATCAATATTGAAAACATGAAAACCAGGTAAAGGTCTTCTCCAACGCATAGGCCACGCTGGTGGTAAACTCCGGTTTGGGCAAGGAAGTTGATGAGTGCGCCACTAATTCAAGTATCCTGTTGCATCAAAAACCAATTGAGAAGAAGATTTACACTGGTTCTTCCATACTTTGCTGTTCCTGTTATTCCAAAGCACCCACAACAACATAGTAGCAATGCAACAATCATCCTCAGAATAGTTACTAAGAAGAACAGACCAGAAATCCCCAAAGTAGCTAAAATTTCCACCATTTAAAGATATAGGGGAAAAGAGCCATACTTCTGCAGCTAAAGAGCAGAGGACCAGATTATGCAAAATGGTTTCACCTTGACCGTGACAGATTGGGCAAGAGTTAACAATATCCACTCTTCTACCTGCAAGTTTACCAACACAGGTAACGTCCCAGAACAAGCCCGCCAGACTAGAGATTTGACCTTAGGAGGTACCGGCAGAGACCAAACATAACTAGGATTATTACAAGCCTTAGCATTGAGAAAATACGTAGAAGGGTAGTACCTTGCTTTGAAAATTTTAGCAACCACAGAGTGAGGATTAGTAATTAGTCGCAATCCAGGGTAGTACAGACATATCATATTAT
This sequence comes from Balakata baccata, assembly GCA_949630135.1. Classification (NCBI taxonomy): domain Eukaryota; kingdom Viridiplantae; phylum Streptophyta; class Magnoliopsida; order Malpighiales; family Euphorbiaceae; genus Balakata; species Balakata baccata. The sequence goes on along the minus strand of CATIWF010238827.1, from coordinate 4,110 downwards.
CATTTAAGGTTTCATATTCTCAGCTGTACCCAAAATATTTATAAATTAAAACAAAGCAAATAATCATAATAAATAGATTCAAAAGTTAAATAAAAAATAGAAAAAAAGAGTGTAGAATAGCCTCGATCGAAGCACGCTGAATCGCTATTTTAAGAGAAAAAATGCCCCACTGCATTAGTAAGTTTTTATAATCACGTTCTTTTCCCAAGATACGACAATCTACCGAATCTCTAATGTGCAGTAAAAGTATTCTAAAACCAAAATTTGACACTCAAGCTTACCAAAGAATAATGTATCAATGTTTACTGATAATAAACTTTAAATTTGCTCAACGGAATTTAATACGGCTTAAATTTTTTGTTGTTATTTAGAAAGCATAAAGAAACATATTATTTATAGTGTTTCTCAAGGAAAGCAATCTGTTATAAGTTGCAAAAAATGGAAGAAGTGGCTTCCTTATGTTCACTAAACATAATGAAAGTGATGTAGTGGATATATTTTTTTATTAAAAATAAACTAAATTATATAATCAGGTAAGTAATGGTAATATTAAGATAATAGAAAATAGAGCTAGAATCGTAGAGTTGATATGAAAGTATTCTTAAAATCTTGATATAATATTTTAAATATCACAACAAATATTTTTAATAAAAAATTCATTAAATCTGTGACAGTAAAAATTTTAAACCAAATAAACACGTTCAACATAAGATATATTAAAAATATTATTGAAGTATTTCTAAGGAATTTTTGAGATATATCTAAAATAATTCTAAGATATATTTAAGTTATTCCGAAAGTTATATCAAACTGTTTATTTGAAATTTCGTGATATTTTAAATTTTAATTGAATTTTTTTTCTTTAGTAATTTAATTATTTTTGTTCATATTCTTTTATTTTTTTTTCGTAAATATTTTTTGATACCGAATATATACCGTTTGAATATATTTTTAAATAATTTTAAAATTTAAACACTACTATAATTTTAAAAAAATTTCAATAAAATTAAAAAAAAATTTACATACTGATAAAAATGTAAAAAAGTTTCATTCTTTTTTTTGTTTGATGGTGTAAAATTCCTTAAAAAAAAAGAGTGGAATCTCGTCTCTCATTTATGTAGTGGTCCATATAATAGACTAAAAGTCAAATGTCAAAACTCGTTGAAATTAACTATTATTTAAGGGGCCCAATTTCCACGTGGCGATTTTTAGTTCCATTTTCTATTGACGTGGCGAAAAATAATACGGCTGTGTCAAAGTCGCAAGCCTTTTTAGTCTTTTTGTCGGTCTATTACACTAACGAATCTCCGGTCACTTAAAAATATCTTAGAAGATTATCAACCCTTATTTTTCATTTAATACTCAATTAATTTTTAAAAAAAAATGTTTTTCCAAAATTTTATATTAATAAATTTGAGCTCCTTGGAAGAGGAAAAATTTGTCCCCTCGTGACATAGTGAATTATTATTCAAAAAATTGAAGATAACAAATTAAAAAAATAGAATTGGTCCGAGAAAATGACTGCCAACCCAACATTTTTCAACTGACCGTTGTTTTAAAGTCAAAAACAAAATTATGAAATCTATGATTAGGAAGGCACTATATTAGTGGCACAATTATATCCAAAAGCACATATATATTAAATAAAAATGTTAACAATAAATTTAACATTATATCAAAATATTATTAAATCTATTACAAAATTATTATTATTCAAAAAATTATCATTTTCAAGTACGATAACTCATAAATATTTGTTATTTTTATTAGAAAATTTTATAATGTTTAGTTTAGAGACTAAATCGATAGTTAGGATGGAATAGTGCAAATTATCAATTACTTAATCAAATTAGTATGGGATTTAATTTTTATTATGATGAGTTTGTCCAAAATTAATTATTGAGTCTAAATTTGTGAGAAAAATGACATTGTTTTCTAATTTTTGACATAAAGGAGAAAAGAAAAAGATTTCTCTTCCTAATTAAGTAATTATAAAACAAAAATAAAAATTTTTGGGAAAATACGCGTATCAAAGTCGGTGCAAAACGACAATCGAAATACTAGTTTCACCTTTACCCACAAAATTCGTGTGACTTTTTACTTCCGTTATATAATAATTTTATATATATATATATATATTGCTTGAATTAAAAAAATATTTAATTGTATTGATTATAGAAAAAAAGAATTAAATAAAACTAAATTATCCTCTAATTAATAGATTAAATTAGTTAAAAGATGTAGAATATTACAAAAGTGATTAATATTGATAAAATTAATAAAAAAATAAAATAGAAAATAATTAATTAATATTGAATTGAATATATAAAAATAATAAATAATTAAAATTTTTTATTTGAAAAAACAATTAGTTTGGAATTCTCACAAGTGGGTCTCTTACATACCATCACTGTGGGTCCACTCTACCACAAAATGCCAACATCGGAACATTTCATGTCTAAAACTTACCTCATCTAATTAATAAGGATTAAGTCATACGAAAATGTGTATTTTTACCGTTTAGTTTTTTACAATTATTATAATCTATTTAGTTATTTGAATTTTTTTTATCCATTCTCTGATGTTAATATTATAAAAAAAAATATTTATTTTCATCGATAATAAGAAATTATATATTTATTTTACAAATTGATTAAATAATAAAATAAATTAAAAATAAAATTTAAATGGTTAAAGGGGTAAAAATGGAATCCGCCGGATACGATAAGCTCATTAATAAAAATATACTTATATGCAAACATACGTATGATAGCTGATTTTTCTAGCTGAATACTTGGGTAGACTGCTACCTGGCACTTACTATGCATGCTTTCTCTTCACTTTTGCTTCTCTGCAAAATTTTCTCCTTTTGTTTTTTTTTTCTTGATGAGTTGATTCCCAATTTTTCCAACTCCAAAAAAAAAAAATAAATAAAATTGATTTTTCCCTCACTTTCCCTCGACTGTCTTCCATTTTCCTTCGTTTTCTTTTTCTGGGTATTCCCACCTCTCATTGATTGCATTCATGTGCCCCCAATTTATATTCCCACCATATTCATCTTACATTTCTTTGGGGGTGTTGCTAACTTCCCTAACTTTCAAATCTAACATCTATTGACACATTTTTTTGTATTTGTAAGAAGAATCCAGAAGAGAAAGGGGGAAAATTAATTGGAGAGTTTTAGATGAGCTAAAACATGAAAGTGAACCATAAAGATTCAGAAAAGATAGCTTGGGATCAGATGAGAACCCTATCTGGGAATCCAATTTCTGTACCTGGGTCACACTCTCGAATTCTACCTAAGCTTATGGTGTGGCTGATCTTATTCGTTTCTGTCACCTATCTTGTTTATACTCTCAAGCTGGTCTCCACTTCAGGGTCCTGTAATCGCGAGCCTTTCTCTACCCACCATCATCTTTCTCTGATTTCGAATGATTCTCAGTCGTTGGTTCGTAAGCGAACGGCTCTGACACATAATTTGCCGGAGAATCAACGGCCGACGGGGATACAGCACATAGTCTTTGGCATCGCTGCTTCGGCTAAGCTATGGGAGAAGAGGAAGAACTATATCAAGATTTGGTATAAATCTCAGGAAATGCAAGGCATTGTTTGGTTAGATGACGCCGTCAAGACCCGAGAAGGGGACGGGTTACCTCCGGTTAAAATCTCCAGTAACACTTCCCGTTTTGCTTACAAGAACCGACAGGGCCATCGATCCGCGATTCGGATCTCGCGGATCGTGTCCGAAACTCTCCGGCTCGGGCTCGACAATGTGCGGTGGTTCGTGATGGGAGACGACGACACTGTTTTCATCACGGAGAATCTGGTTAGAGTGTTGAGAAAGTATGACCATAACCAGTTTTATTATATCGGGAGCTTATCGGAATCCCATTTGCAAAACATCTATTTCTCTTACGGCATGGCTTATGGCGGCGGCGGTTTTGCCATAAGCTACCCATTAGCTAGAGCGCTGGACAAAATGCAAGATAGGTGTATACAGAGGTACCCGGGCCTGTACGGCTCCGATGACCGTATGCAGGCGTGTATGGCTGAACTCGGCGTCCCACTAACCAAAGAAACCGGCTTTCACCAGGTTCGTTTTTTTTTTTT
>CATIWF010238818.1:0-44217 GCA_949630135.1 Balakata baccata | reverse complement strand
TGAGTAGCAGCTGAAGCTGTGGCCTGTAATGTGTGTGTTCTCCTAGATAGAATCAACTCTCAAGATAATCCAAACGCCTGAGTTAGAATTTCTAGCTTTGCATCAGATATAACTTAATTTTCAATGAATAACATCCTTTCTAATTGAGTGCTAGACTAACTAATCTGGGTGATCAGGATTCTTGAATGATCATCAGAAAGTTATGTCACATAATTAAATGAAGCAACACTTAAAGGTAGATATTGTCATATATTTAATGCACTATTCACTGACTTCCTTAATGGCCCAGCAGGGTAAAGCTTCCATTGACTGAATAAGATGTTCATCAATTATAAAATGTTAAGCAAAAAATTTTCTGATAACTAATCTGGTCAGACAATAAGATTGAGCTAATGATCTTTCAATTATGATCATTGAACCAAGATAAACAAAAGGAAGAAAACCACAAATTGAAACTGGTTTTGTTTTGATCAATACAGTAACAGTAAATACAAGGCATGAACTAAAGTTTTCAATGAGCTGAATTGAAAACTTGATGTACTAATTATGTGAAAGCAATAGTATAATATTACAAATTGGATGGTGACATAAATTTGAGAAAATATCATATATTAATGGCCTAAAGCTTCAAAGCTTACTTGGTCTATTTACACCACTGGCAGAGGCCATCCACTGCTTACCCAAAGCAATCAGTTCTCCACTGTTCTTTCTCCTAACCTCTATTACTACTGACATTAGCTTTCCCTTCTCTCCTACAACCTTTGCCTCAATTTCCACTTCTTCCTGCAATATTGATATTGGAATCATACCATTGAAGTTTTCTCATAAGTTTTGATTATTTTGGAAGGAGAAAATGTTAGGAAATAGAAATCAGAATTCTGAATACACAAATTCCCAGATTCAGTGAGTTTTCTAGTTGGTTGGACTTTTATTTTCTTCATTTTTAGTTCTTAAAAGTTGAAAACTTTTACTTAGAGCACATTCTAAAGAATAATTCAAATTGATTAATTGTGAATTATTGGTACAAATATGTGTGCAAATTTTAAATTTTTTTATTTAATCGACTTTCAACCTTTTATAAATTGCTTTTTTCGAATCTGAAAAAATACTTATAATAAAAACAGTTTTTAAAACAAATGAAAAATTAAAAATACAAAATTTTAAAGTAAATGCCAAACGGAGCCAAGACAACTAAGTACAGAAAACTAGGTTTAAAAAAAAAAAAATTACAGAAACTAAAACCAAAGAGAAGGAGAGAATAGAAAGAAAGAGGGAGAGAGTACATCAATCTTAACCGGAGAATAAAAGGAGATGCTGAAATCGAGGCATAACTTGATATGGCCAACCAAAGAGAAAAAACGGAAGCAGCACCTACTTCATCAATCAAAGTTGCCAAGGCTCCAGGTTGCCAATTTCCATTTTCATCCTAATCAAATCATCAAACAGTATTAACAAAATCATAATCTATAGAGTCTTAATCATGAAATCAAATAAAGAAAGATAGTCAAAATCGAATAACATTAACTGATATGCGATTCGAAACGACGAAATTACAGCGTCAAAAACCCCGACGAGCCTGCAAAATTTGGAGGCCAGCAAGGCTTGAGGTCTCTAGTCCGCGACTTGTGATGCCTTTTGACAGACCTTCCAGCCATTGATTCGATTTTTTTTACTCTTTCGTCTTCCATTTCTCTCTTTTGGTTGCTTCTGATAAAATAATAAATAAAATTATCAGGCTAGGTTTTTGACCAAGATGGATTTAGGATATTATCGCTGGCCCCCTATTCATTCTTCTGGTTATTCTCCATTTATTCCCCAAATTTTCTTACCAATTAAATTTAATTTTTATATCTAATTTATTTATTTCAATTTCTATATCCAAAATTCTTATTTAATATTTATTCACAAAAAAAAAAAAAATCATTTTTATTGCTTTCTAAAAAAAATCCTCAATTCATCTATGGTATTTTAAATTCATATGGAAGATTGATTAGGATTAAAATTCATTTAATTCCAAGCCCCTAAATTAGAGATTTCAAACTCTAATTCCGATGTGAATTGTGGATAGCTGAAAAAAAAATTATTCAGATTCACATTAACTAAATTGGATCCTCACCGTTAATTTGTATCAAATTTAATCCAGATCAAGTTTAATTTGTACTTTAAAACAGCAAGCTAACCAAGTAATGAAATTAATTCTTGAGCTAAGAATTATTAAATTTTACTTTTGTCCTTTTGCTTAACTAATAAAGTAATCTAAAATGAAAAGAAAATGAGCCATGCGATGACTTGGTGTCAGTTAACAAAGATTAAAAGTGAATATGACTAAATCATACTTCAACAAACACGTCACTATTGTTTATTCGGTACCTTATGTATGGCCGTTACGTAACAATTTTTTAGATTTCGATATGTTATGGAACGTGATATTTAAATTATTGAAAAAATTTCACTATTTATCCAATTTTTATTGTTTTTTAAAAATAGAAACTGAATTTTATTTTTTTTCTTTGTACTGAATTTTTTTTTAATTCCATCGAAATTTTTTTCTCTCATTTCTTCAGCTAGTTTCGGTACCATTCAAAATCATTATTGATTATGCGATTGATCGCTATTGAATGCAATGACTGCCATTGATGCAAACAGCTTCAACTTTCATGATCTTTCTTGTTTTTTTCAATGTTCGTTTCAATTTTTTCTTTTGTAATGTACTGTTGTGGCTATTGCAATATTAGATGAGGTTGATTTATTTGTCTATATGAAATAAAACTTATGCAACAGATCCAGTAATCGTGGTGTCATTCAATTATTCGAAATATGTTTATCAAAATGTCACAAAAAAAGATATCTACTGCAATGTGAAACATACTTGTAATACATTAACAGTTTCATTTCAAGGCAAACAAAAAAAAAGAAAGATCTAATACATTCAATGTGGTATAATTATTTTAACAGCTTGTAAATAATGGTAAATTCGTGAATTAATTAATTAATTTTATTTTTTTAGTTGAAAATCGCCAAAATATAATCGAAATATTCTCAAAATATACCCGATATATTCTCATGAAATTTCTAAAAGTATACTGAAATATCTCTAAAGTATACCCAAGTAATTCCTAGAAAATTTGTTATAGGAAATTCTCAATGTATATCCGAGGTATTCCAATAGAATTCCCAAACATATACCGAAAGTATTCCTAGCAAATTCTTCCTATGAAATTCCTTAGAATTCCTAAAGTATATTGAAAATATTTTGGAGGTACCTAAGGAATTTCCAAGATATCATCAAAATATATTCAAAATATTTTAAAATGTATACCAAACTATTTATTTGAGATTTTTGTGATATTTTTAATTTTTATTGAATTATATTATTATTATTCTTTAATGATTTAATTGTTTTTATTTTTTATTGTTTTTTTATGAAAATTGAACCAAAATATCTACAAAATATGTCAAAAATATACTGTCTACACATATTTTAGGGTAATTTTAAAATTTAGATATTATTATAATTTTAGAAAATTGTTTTCAGTAAAATTGAAAAAAACTTAGATGCCCGTACAAATGCAAATAGGTATCAGCTTTTTTGGTATTTTTGTAAAATTTCCTAAAATAGTTATTTTTAAAAAAATTCACGATGCCGACATACTTTAATACCGATACATTACATAAAACCATTATTTAAAACCCTGGTTCATTCAATGTTGAAACAGCTCAACTATTTCTCCGTATTAAATGAGGCAGTTAGCAGCTCACATTGAAACAATAAAATCAATGACCTTTCCGTATTGCTAGGTGGCAAAAAGAAGACATGGAGTAAATACTCAACTAGCGTTGTTTTCATTTTGTGAATCAGGATCAAAACTACACCAATAGTTGTAATCCTCAGATCATGCTCGAGTTAACGCTTAACTATCAACACCAGAAACAAGAAAATGGCAAAAATCACCATAACTCTATAACCAAAAAAAAAAACCCAATACTGACAACTGGAGACCATGACAGCTAAATACACAGAAAATATCCCTCAACAGACCTCTATTTGCATTCATTGCTCCAATTTCTAAATGATAATGTGCAGTTGACTCTGAAGAAATGGTAGGAAACAGATGGAATGAGTGAGAATTGAGCAGCAACAATATATATATATTATTGTAGTATGAAATTGTGTTATTTAGTGATAAACAATGAACTAGTTTATCAACTAGCTGAAGACCTCCCAATAGCACATAACGTTTGCAAAAACTAACAAGCAGACAATCGGTTTCAGAGGTCTTATGCAATCCATAAAAAAAAATTATGATAATTCATAGTAACATATCAAAGCAGAACTCTTAGCTTAGTAAATAAATAATTAATCAACATCAGTAATAGAGCCCTATACAGTAAAATACCAATTCGAAACTAAATGAGGGGAAGTACTCCTGCAACACCTCCACTAAACTGAATCATTCCTCATATGCATGAGCTCAGTCTCCTGCAACACCTCCACTAAACAAAGTTGCAAGTACTCCAGCAACAAACTCAGCTGAAGGTTTACCCACAACTCTGATTCCAGCTCTGCCAAGATTTCCATTTCATCTAACATCATCAATCTACAAAAAAGTATTTTACAGTTGGCTAGCTTCACAAGTCCAAACAATCAAGGAACAGCTTTTAATATATTATCGTGAGGAATTCTTGGGGTGATAGAATAAGAGATAGGAACCACATAAGGATCCTACAAGTGTTTGCTTCTATCTTCCCAAGTGAACAAGTTCAGCAAAGAATTTCACCAAGAACAGAACAAAAATTAGGAGTACCAAACTTGAAACATGAACAAGTAATCATTTTTTTTTTCGTAAATAACCTTCCAAAAGCTTAAAATCCAATAGGTAATTCACAATGCTAATGAGAGATCATACATTTGCTCCACAAAATGGCAAAAGCAAATGAAAAAGTACTCTTCAACTCACTGTCTTTAATCCAGCGCAGCACAGAAGATTATGAATGTTCCCCGCAGATGAAATAAGTTGCGCATAACTCTTCTCATCAGCTCTGATGGCAATGCTATCTGCAGCCGCATTCCCCTGTTTGATGTTCATAGTCATAATTCCGTCGTTGGTGATCCAAGACCCACCTAGCAAATTTTAGACGGAAGCAAAGGGGAAGTTAGTTATAAATTAGAGAAACAAAAGTCTTACAAAACCTTTTTTTTTTGGCTAAGATGAAGTGTAGCATCCGTTTTTATTAGTTTAATATTTGATACATGGGCCGTTGGTTCATATGATATTAAATTAAATTTTTAAGGGGAGGTTTAACCACAGTGCCTTGCTACTGGTATTGTAGCGCTTTACCCATGTTTTGAACTACTGTATAGGCTTGGCGTACCCGCCAATTCTAGTAGCTGAAATTATTTCTCGTTCGTGTTAGGAGTCAGACGATATTTGATAGCCTAATAAAAATTTAGTTTGTGCAATAAGAAGGTTAAGTCATACAGTCTCCTGAATATATTTGTTTTTGCCCCATTTTTTGTCCATTTAGCTCTTTTTTGGTCCATTTTAACTTCTGTTTAATTTGTAAAATGAGCGTAGAATCTTTTAACGCTGACATAGTAATGAAAAAAATTTAACTTGATTAACAGTGCTATATCAGTAATAAGGTGTTATATGTTCGGTTTTATAAATTGGACGAGTGTAATTTGATTTAGTTAATAGCACCATATTAGCAACAAATGGCCATATATTCGGTTTTACAAATTGGACAAATGGAATTTAGAGTTAAGTGAATCAAGAATAGCTGCAGGAGACTAAACGGTAAAAATTAATATTTTCAAAGAGCTTTATATTACTTAAGCCTAATAAGAATCCTAAGGCTAAACTTACTACAGTAATCAGTCAGAAAAAAATAAAGAAGGCAATTTTATTACGCTGCAAAATCATAATCTGCAGAAAATTTACAGCAAACATTTTTTTTTTGGAAAATCATATTAAAGAATGACACCGTAAAAAGAACCAGAGCCCTTTAGGGCAACAGCAAAAATAAAACCAGCTATACAGGCAAAGCAGCGAAAGAAATTATAACCTATTACGCAAACTACAGTACACTGTCTCTTTTTCCAGCAAACAAATTTCATTCACAAAACAGAGTTGTTTTTTTCTTTTTCATGTTCTTTTCTGGATAGCTTTGATGTAACCTAAGCCAGCAACTAACACATACATTTTGAGAGAGGAAATTTACCATTTCTTGGATTTTCCCAACAGTCAAACAATCCAGTTGACTAGGGATGTCCAATATACAAATCAGTAGAAGAATCATGTGGAGTGGAGTCTTAGATTGAATACTCGCCTGAGATATTTGAAGCTGAGTTGGTGATGTTGTGACGGGTGTTGCTGAAGGCTCATCTGCTTTTGTTGTTCCATTAAGCTCTGCGATTTCAAGCTTACCCTTTTTTTTTTTTTTTGAGTAGTTAATGCAATCTCCTACTCATTCTTAATTGATGCATTGGCGATATCAAATTTGAAGGGAATTGGAAAAATAAGCCGTAAGATTTCATGAATATTTTGCTGACTGCTCAAATTAGAATTTTCATAAATTTGCAATTTCTGCTCACTCACCTGTCCATGTGAAGAGAATGACCATAAGGGCTCTTAGTGTGGTTAAAAAAGGCCTCCATGAGCCCAAGTTGAATATATAATGGGCCTCATATGAGCCCAAGATGACTGCTGCGTATTTTCTCTATTTTCAAAGGCGTGATAAAATTTGCCAGCATTCCAATCCACGCCTCCCGTGTCAAATGAATTTCAATCATATGAATCTGATAGCTTTTAAAACTCCCGCCTAAAGCAACATCCTAACATCTTATTGGTTACTTCATAGAATACACGGATCGCCATCCTGGCCGTCCATAATGTTACTAATCAACGCTCCAGAAATTTTTTTGATGATCTCCAAATCGAAGTTACCAACACATGCTATATATATATACAAATACAATACAGCCGAAACTATCCATACGTGAATCAGATAAAGCAATTCGTTTTTTCGAGAAAATGGCTCGTACTAAACAAACAGCTAGGAAATCAACCGGAGGAAAGGCGCCTCGGAAGCAGCTGGCAACAAAGGCAGCGAGGAAATCGGCTCCGGCGACCGGAGGAGTGAAGAAGCCTCACCGATTTCGACCAGGAACAGTAGCATTGAGAGAGATTAGGAAATACCAGAAAAGCACAGAGTTATTGATCCGAAAGCTTCCATTCCAGAGGCTGGTGAGAGAAATAGCACAGGATTTTAAGACGGATCTAAGATTCCAAAGCAGTGCGGTGGCAGCTCTTCAAGAGGCAGCAGAAGCATATCTGGTGGGTCTTTTTGAGGACACTAATCTCTGTGCTATTCACGCTAAAAGGGTCACTATTATGCCTAAAGACATTCAGCTTGCTAGGAGGATTAGGGGTGAAAGGGCTTAGATCACTTCGTTTCTCTATGACTCGTTTCTTTGTAAAATTATTTCAAATCTATTATTTCTCAATTGGGTTTGATACTTCAAATTCTATAAAGCATGCAAGAAAAATTACAAGAGTAAAAAGAAAAAAAAAAAAGATAAAGTTATTGGCTGCGCCACCTTCTCCACCAGAAGGAAGGAGTAGCTCTTTCAGGGGCTGGAGGCGTGAGAATGTCTAGCATAGTTTCCTTCTCTTTCGGGGTTAGTGGAACACCTCTAACCAGGTTCAAAGCCATTATGTGCACATTTGTCTTCTGTCTGTGCTTCTTGTAAGCCCAAATTCCACCAGCCGCACCTGCAACTAGAAGCTACCCAAAATTCTGTGTCTTAGATTAAGCACAATTCTAATCAACTCTTACCCTAGTCTAGGATTTTAAACTAACCGGGGATAGCCACAAGGCCGCAGTCTGCAGATCAAATTTTGGAGCGTAAAGAACCGTTTCCCCGAAGTCTTCCTCAAGCTTTTTGTAGATCTCTTTGTCACTTGTTCCAGCCCGAATTTCATCACGAATAAGCTGCATATCCAGAGTTATTAAAATGCATACTAAAAGAAATATGAAAGCAGACAACTTTTTGCTTGGAGACCGGATGACAAGAATTATAGCAGTCATTTGTTTATTGCCATCATAAAGATCAAAGTGGTTTCAATAGAAGTTGCCAATCAACCTTTAAAATTAACCCAAGTTCAAGCTCCCGAACTGTATGCTTAAACCAGAAACCACATGTTTTTGTTTCCTCTTTCAAGAGTTCAAGAAACAGATATAACCTAAAATGACCAAGCATTTACACCCTGATATATGTTTCACAAACAATTATAGATTCATCCAAACCACAGTCGAATAAATAAGTTAAATATATGAACTAATATTTATTTTATACCTTCCTGAGGAGAATAGCAATATCTGCCTGAGAATCTTCAATGGACTGACTCCCACACTCTGTACACCGAACGTTATGACTAATATTTCTTGCCCGAGCCTCCAAAACCTGAGATTTCTTCACCTCATCGTCTTTGCTTTCCATTTTCAGTGGATATCATCCAATTCCAAATCAACTGAAAGATTAAGAACTTTTTTTTATGAAACCAGAAAGATTAAGAACTTTAAAATCACACCATCAAGTTCAATTTTAGTGAGGCAATTTATCAAACACCTTGTACACTCTTAACATAATTGATAGACCTGTCACGTATGCAAGCTAATAGACCCACGCATCAAATCTAAATTGAATTCAAACACAGCCGAAAGAGGGATCCTTGGATGAATAAATTGTTATGAGTTTCTCGTAATTTTCTATTTAACTACAAATTTCTCAATTACCAAACATGCTGGGCCTAATTAACAGAGAAATAACTGGCCATGATCACTTACCTGATAAGCTGATTCTGATTGGTTTCTCGTGGATGGGTTTCGACTTCTGAGCGCTAGATTCGATGCTATACGACCGGAGAACCGCAATGACTTGGGCCAGGAAACTTCTTTGTTATAATATCGTCCGTTTCATTAACGGGGTGAGTAAAACCATAGATAAAATTTTCGATCTATTTATTTTACATTATTTTATTTTCATTTAACTTGTAAATTATCTTTGTTTGTGGCTCGCCATTAGAGGTTTAAAAAAAAATTTAAATCGAATCTAAACATAATCTGATTATCATTAATTTGAGATTTTAATTTTTTTTGAAAAATTATTATTTACTTTTTTATTTTTGACATTTTGCACCTGTACTCATTTGAAATTTAAAAACTACATAATTTGCTCTCTATTTTATCATATTATACTAATAAATCATTCTGCATGAAAGAGAAACTTGCTATTTACCCTGAAAATTTTGACCTATTGTATTAGTATCCCAACAAATTTGATCTATTGTACTAGTACTTTTGAAATTTTACATTTTATACTGATACTCCTGAATAAAAAAGAATATTTTTTACAACGAATGGTAAATACCTTAAAATTTGATAGAAGAATTATATTGTTTAACGAAAATACAATAGAAGAGACAAATTGTATAATATTTAGACATCAAGAGTATACTAGTACAATATATCAAACTTCATCAGATAAATAGTAAATTTTTTAAAAATTATTTTTCTGAATTTTGATTGACTTTAATTTTTGATTCTAATCCCTCCTCCCCGCTATTGTAAATCAAAGAATATCGAGCAGGAATAGGAACATTATCTATTACAGTTGCTACCGTTACTTGAATAATTTCAGTTGGCAGAAACATCAATCTCAGAAGTATACCGATAAAGAAGGCCTTCCAGATGAAGTATCAGATGAACGCATAAGGGAGTGATTAACAACCAAATCCAATCTATCCGTTTATCTACAGCTATCCATTTTCCAGCCAATTCTCTCACTTCCAAGCTAGAACCAAAACCAATGCAGGAAATATGACTAATCAACAACCAACATATCTGCTTATCTCCCTGCAAATCATACGATCCTCATATTAAAATAAATTAATTAAGTCGGTCAAAAATAAATCCACATCTTAATCAGTAACTGTTTCAGCCATTTCTCCCTTTTCAACTTCCATCTTCCATACCGCAAATAAATGCAGGAAAAGAGCTAAGGATACCATGCTTGACCAATATGACGATGTAGCAAGTGGTTGGTTCTTTCTTCTCAAGTTCACAAACTTAATCCATTCTCACCACGTTTTTTAAGGTGTCGTGTCCATTAAGGCAACTACGCTTCCTGCATTTGCTGTATATCTAAATCCCTAAGCCTTCTCTTAGTTCTACTTCATCTTGGGACTTCTTGTTCGAAAAGTACAACACTGAACTGAACATAAGAAGCAGAGTTGAAAAATGATAATTAGACAAGAGATTACTCTTGATCATCTGGGCTTCATTGGCAAAGTAAAATAGGTTGCAATTCCAATCTTATTAAAGCAGACATAGATGAATAAGGAAAAAATCTTTAAGATTGGCAGACAGACAAGATTTTAAAAAATTAAAATATAAAATCCCCCATATGATCATTAGAATATGGAAAATATCAAGGGCACAGGGCAGGAAAGCACCCATATCAAAGTGAATATTAAGAGTGAAAGTCAGATACTTGTGTTAGAAATCAAGGTAAAGCTAGAAGTAGAAATACTCTTGTGTACTTGAGGAAGATATGATAAGAGTCCACTCACTTTCATGAGAAAAATCAAGATTTTACTCAATCTGAGATGATCTGTTGCATGGTATTCACCAATTCAGGAAATTGACTCGAAATATACAATGAAGACTAATAACCATGTATTAAGATGCCTTTTTTATGCAATTGCAGTGTAAAAGGCACAGATAAAGGAAAAGGAGAGAAAAAAAGTTGAACAGTACTAACAAACTAAAATATGAAACTCAATTATTTTCAACTTCCAAGTAATGATCAAGATCACTATAGTTGACTAAGTTTTCAGTCAAATCAATTTTTATGGGTGAATATTAAGGGGAAGAGGAATGTAGGATTTCTGGAACCACAAAAGAAGCTAGTAAAACTATTTTCATTTTGTAAACAAAAAGTCTTTGCAATGGTATCTTACATATTTCATAACTACCAAATGTAAATTATTAGTAAACAACCACACTAAATTTCAGGAGAGAGTTCAATATAATTAAACATTTGAACTTACCACAAATGACTTTTAGATTAAAAATGGAGAAGTATTAAGAAAATGACTTGCCTTTATTCTGATGTCAGAACTGCAATCTCAATCTCTTGGAGTGATTTTCCTTTTGTCTCCAACACATTCTTCTTCACAAAAACTACTGCCAGCAAACAAAAGCTAGCAAATATTGTATACAAGACTTGTGGTCCAACTTGCTCCAGTAAACGTAGAAACAACAGACCAATAAAGAAATTTATAACCTGTTAGGCATACCAAGATTATATCAACAACAAAACAGTAATATCTAAGTTTGAGAAACTGAAGTCAAGGGAAAAAAAAGTCAACTGTTGGAAAGAAATGTTTTGGAGCTGTCAACCCAAGAGACACCGGCGTGCACAAGGACACAACTCGTGAAAAGCTGCTGGTGCTGTGCTGCTAAGGAGCTGCTGCTTCTCAGTGTGATCGGTCAAAGATTTCAGTTTGTTGGATTGCTGATTTTATGCTTTTTAGTTTCTTATCTAGAGAGATTAGTTTTTGAATTGTTGTGATCATGACATGATTTGCTCCCACGATCTTAGTAATTTGATGATTCTCCATAATTTTAGGACTTTAATTGTAGTGATTTAGTCTTTAGATTTTCTGTATATATGCTGTAATTTTATTCATTCATTAAGGATTTGAGCATTCATTCCTTCCTCCATCTCTTTTGTTCTTCTGTCCCTCTTTATTTTCTTTAAAAATACTAACAAAAACATAAAATAGAGTATGTATGCTTATACATTCCAATTAATTTAAGCTGCAGCTCATAATGTAATACAACTGATTCACTCAATAGCAAACAAATTAATCTCACATATTGAACAGAAAAAACGCCTCCATTATCATAAATTGGGTGTTTTAAAAGTCACATCTGAAGACAGATCGGTGTATCAAAATTTAAGCGCACATCAGCATGCAATTCAATATGTGAGGATGGCCTTCTCTAGTGTACATGCTCAAAATTTGCAAAATAATATAAGCTATGAAAATATTAAAAATTTGCTTATATTTTCTTTACATAAATGCCAACCTTAAGATTGCTATTATGCCTTCCTATCTTATTCCATTGGTTCATTCATCAATAATTTGATGCTATATTAGTTATACAGCAAGAAGCAATTGTATGATAGATATGCCCACAAATGTTTCCTACATTTGGTTGGATTTTCGAATATTGCATTTCAGATTCAAACCATTAATAATATCTATATTTTGGAAAATGGATCAAATTGCATTGGTAATGTGAATCACAAACTATGCCAAGTTTGATTTCACATGAACTGATTTTGGCTTCAGCAATGGAAATGAAGTGTGAAAGAGGAAAATATATTTGTCCATATATAAAAAACATACAAGAGAGAGAGAGAGAGAGTAGAAGAAAATTACCCAATGCACAGCCATGCATATTGCCATTGCCTTTGCTCTAATTCGACTTGGAAATATTTCTGACAGAAGTAGACTAGGAACTGGACCAGCACCAAGAGCAAATGTGAAGACAAACCTGCATTATCAATTTCATGTTTCAAATAACAGACATTAAGGAGCAAGTCCTGGTAAAGGAAGAGAATATCAACAGAGAAGAGAGGCTTTTAAGGATGCTTCTCTATATTTGTCATCTTACTTCTTACCATCTGACAATCTTAATGAAAAAAACGAATTCCAGCAATTTCACATGTTTTTGCAACTTTCTCATGTTTACCGATCCCCCTTAGAATATTCCATTCACTAAAGTATTTAACGTATACCGTAGAGATGCTAATTTTGGTTCCAATTATAAATGATGCCGCCTTCTAACAGATACAAACATACAAATTCCATTAACTCACAGTACCACAGAGTTAATAAATGATTTAAATCATCAAGTTGCCATAAATTAGGTTGATTTTTATCTTTTCATAATGCTCATATATGCTTATCTTTGCTGGACAAGAAGTTGAGGACTGAATACTTACGTCAGCATGCCTCCAACAGAAAGATACAATACTGCAGTTTTTGGCACATATGAACTGGCGGCAATAGCTTGAACACCCATTGACACCATCTGTAGATCAGAATGCAAAAGGTAACTATGCAAATGAGTGTCCATAGTTAATTTTGCTGAATGAATAATCTAGGTCTGAACATCATAAATTACACACCATGGAAACAAAGCTTCAAAAGAAAATACAGACTCAAATAGACATGTTCAAATCTTTATCTTTGTTACAAGTTTTACAGGCATAAATTAAACCTCATTCCTATTTGCTGATTTCCGGTGCAGTTATTGGTTAAGAAAGTTCCTATTACTTATGGACTTACTAGCAATCTGTTTAAAACCATTAAAAAAAAGGAGCTGATTATTCAATCAAACAACTGTCTATTGTATTCTGAAAATTTTCAAGTAGAAAAATTGAACAAAGGATTCGAAGTTAAATATGTCCACAAGAAACTAGGAGTATTCTAGCCATAAGATTGCACATACGTTTCTTAAAAGAAGCCACTTCATGAAAAAAATGGTAGGACTATCTCCAAGTACTCCCTCCTGAGTCACCTATTATGTACCTTTACTAAAACAATGACCTTCTTAGAAACAAGAATATTGTTTTAAGCAATTACTTTAGCTTAAAATGAACTCCTAATATTCCTCATACAACAGATATATCACATAATCTCCAAGTAGTTTTTTTTTATTCTTTTTCCTTACCATTCCAGAAAAGCTCCCAATAAGAAGCACCTTTCTGCCCAGTTTATCCATCAAAAGCATTGCAATAATTGAGCCTGATGATACATAAACCACTTTGAAGAAATAATCAAATCACAATAGCCAAAGAAAACATGTACATTAAAGCCAACTTCATACCCAATAAGTTGCAGATTCCAATACAAGTATTTGCAAACTTTGAAGGAACACCAGCACTTCTAAAGACAGTGGAAGAGAAATAGAACACAGCATTTATGCCAGATAGCTGTTGTAAGACAAAAAGTACAGACCCAATGAAAACCACTGCAGAAAGAGAAGTCAAAAGTAATTATCAGGAAGGAAACTGAGCTGTAAATGCAACCACAAATGAAAGAACATGTGTACCCTTGAAATGCCGACCATACAGCAACTCCAATAACTTCACTTTGTCCACTTCATCTCCTCTCTCAAACTTGGACAATTCAGCCATTGCAGATTTGACAAGTGGTCCTCCAAAAAGCTTCTCAAACTCAACTTCAGCTTCTGCACCTCTTCCCCTCTGAAGCAATTTCATAATAATCTTTTAGCATCACTTTAACAAAATTACCTTAAATTCAGATGGCTTAATGAGTCACAGTCTTTAGAAACCTGCCCAGGTAGAATGTTTAACAATTAGTCTATTGCTTATAGCCTTCCTGACAATATTGATAGCACAAAAGAAAAGCCAGTGTTAAATTATTTATGAATGTTTGGAACAGAGAAAAAAGATATGAACATGAAGGAAAAAGAAACTCCAGCTTCACGAGTTATGTGCCTGTTCTGTGATGCGCTCCTTCATAATTGTTATTGTTATAGATTTCATATTCCTTAATTACATATTGTAAATCCTTTGATTAATGTTGTAAATACCCTAATTAGTGCGATATCCTAATTAGTATAGTTTCCTAATTAGATATGATTTTTGTATATAAATATTTACTTCCATTATCAATAGAGACAAAAAATTCTATTCCCATATTTGTATTTTACATGGTATCAGAGCATTATATAGTGTGATTTGGGTTTGAATTTTTTTTCAGATTTAGGTTATTTATCAAATTGACATATTAGGGTTCCAAAATTGGGGTTTAAGTTGATTTTAGATCAGTTTTGTTGATTTAAGTCATTTTAAGTTCTGGGCTATAATTATTTTCTTTGAGTTTATGTCGGATAAAAATAGAGCAGTTGTATCGGATGTGATTTCAGTGATGTCCAAAATCACTTAACATAAGCTCAATGGTTCTAATTATTTGGATTGGAGTAAAACTGTTCGGTTTTATTTGCGGAGTATTGACATGGATACTCATATGACTGAGGATCTACCAAAAGATGAAACAAGACAAACTTGTCTACGGGAGGATGCTCGACTATTCTTACAGATTCGAAATTCAATTGACAGTGAGGTAATTGGTTTGATTAACCATTGTGAATTTGTTAAAGAATTAATAGATTATCTAGATTTCTTATATTTTGGGAAATGAAATATTTTTTTCATTTATGAGGTCTGCCAAGCATTTTACCTTGCAGAGAAACAAGATAAGTCTCTTACTAGTTATTTGATGGATTTTAAGAAAACCTATGAGGAGCTTAATATGTTGCTGCCATTTAGTTTTGATGTGAAAGTTTAGCAGAGTCAAAGAGAGCAGATGACTATCATGAGTTTTCTAACTGGTCTTCCTTCTGAATTTGAACTGCCAAATCTCAAATTCTCTCAAGTTTTGAAATTTCATCCTTGCAAGATGTCTTTAGCCGGGTACTTCGTACCGAAGGTACTCCACCTATGCCGTTCAGTGGTGCTCTTGTTAGCCAAAATAATAATTATGAGCAATGGAAGTCTCAATCCAGGAATGGCAATAAAGGAAGAGGATCCAATAGTTTTAAAACTTGCACACAGGATTCTGGAGAAATTGTGTGCCATTATTGTCATAAGTCAGGACATATGAAACGTGATTGTAGGAAGCTTCAGAATAGTACTCAGAAAACTCAATTGGCTCATATTGCATCTTCTAATGATGCTTCTGAAAAGTCAGTTCTTATCTCTGCAGATGAATTTGCTAAGTATTCTCAGTACTAGGAATCATTGAAAGCTTTATTTACTCCAATCACTACTATTGCTGATTCAGGTAAACCAAATGCATGTCTCATTTCCTCATCCTCCAAATGGGTCATTGATTCTGGTGCCACAAATCATATGACAGATAACTCCGGTCTTTTTTCTACATTTCAATTTCATACATCCACCCCTAGTATTACTTTAGCAGATAGGTCATCATTTTTTGTTCATAGGTTTGGTTCACTTACTCCAACCCCTTTACTTCCCTTATCATCTGTCTTACATTTACCTGACTTATCTTTCAATTTGATCTCTGTTAGTCAATCGACTTGCAATCTTAACTATTGTGTCTCATTCTTTTCTAATTATTGCTTATTTCAGGATCTTATGACGAGAAGATTATTGGTAAAGGACATGAGTTTGGAGGCCTTTACATCATTGACACACAAATACACAAATCCATTGCATGTTTCGGTGTCACATCTCCTTTTGAGGCGCATTGTAGGTTGGACCATCTTTCTCTTCCTTTACTTAAGAAGCTTCATCCGCAATTTAGTAAAGTGTCTTCCTTAGATTGTGAGTCATGTCAGTTTGCAAAACACCATCGTGTTAGCTATAGTTCGAGAGTTCATAAACGAGCCAGTTTTCCTTTTGAATTAGTTCATTCTAATGTATGGGGTCCTTGTCTAGTCGTGTCTAAACCTGGATTTAAGTATTTTGTTACTTTTGTTGACGATTATTCTCAAGTAACTTGGTTATATTTAATGAAAACTCGTTCTGAGCTGTTTTCTCACTTTTGTACTTTTGTTTCTGAGATTAAAAATCAATTTGGTGTTTCTATTCATACACTGCGGAGTGATAATGTCAAAGAATACTTGTCAACATCTTTCCAAACTTATATGGTTCAAAATGGCATTCTGCATCAAACATCTTATGTTGATACTCCATCTCAAAATGGAGTTGTTGAGCCAAAAAATAGACACCTACTTGAGATTGCAAGAGCCTTATTATTTCACATGAATGTTTGTAAGACTTTTCAGATACCGTCTCCACAGCATGCTTTTTAATCAACCGCATGCGTTCATCTGTTCTTCATGGTGAGACTCTTTACAATATTTTTTTTCCCAATAAGTCACTATTTCCTATTGAACCTAATATATTTGGTTGTACTTGCTTTGTTCGGGATGTTCGTCCACATATAACTAAATTAGATCCCAAATCTTTGAAATATATTTTTCTTGACTACTCGTCTTTAGAAGGGATATCGATGCTTTTATCCTAGTCTTAATAAGTATTTTGTCTCAGTTGACATTTCTTTCTTGGAAGACAAACCATATTTTTCTTTTTCCAATCCTGAATGTCCTGGGGAGGACGATGATTTGTTAATTTATACTATCACATCCTCTGATCTTGTCTTTGAACCGGCTTCTATCAAACCTCCCATTGTTCAAGTGTACTCCAAACGTCAAACTCCTGACTTATGTCTTGCACCAGCTCCTTCGTCATCAGATCTCATCTCGAGTGATGATCTTCCTATTGTCCTACATAAACGTAAGCGTCAATGTACTTATCCTATTTCTGTTTTTTTCTTATGACCATTTGTCTTCTACTACTTGTTCCTTTGTTACTTCTCTTGATTCCATCTCTATTCCGAAAACTGTTCATGAGGCATTAGCTCATCCTGGATGGCATAATGCAATGTTTAAGGAAATAAATGCTTTAGATGATAATAGTACTTGGAACTTGGTCAATTTACCTCTAGGGAAACAGGCTATTGGATGCAAATGGGTTTTTAAGGTTAAGGTAAATTCTGATGGATCGGTTGCTTGTCTGAAATCTCGTCTTGTTGCCAAAGGATATGCTCAAACCTATGGGATTGATTATTCTAACACTTTTTCTCCTATTGCTAAATTGACATCTGTTAGGTTGTTTATTTCTATGGCAGCTACTCATCATTGGCCCTTGCATCAACTCGATATCAAAAATGTTTTTCTTCATGGTGATCTTCAGGAGGAAGTTTATATGGAGCAACCTCCGGGGTTTGTTGCTCAAGGGGAGTATGAGAAAGTTTGTCATCTTCGTAAATCTCTGTATGGTTTGAAATAGAGTCCACGAGCTTGGTTTGGTAAATTTAGTCAGGCTATTGAGAAGTTTGGCATGATGAAGAGCAAATTAGACCACTCTGTTTTCTACAGACAATTTGAAGTTGGCATTATTCTTCTGGTCATGTATGTTGATGATATTGTCATTACTGGGAGTGATATTGCAGGAATCTCATCTCTTAAGTCTTTTCTTCATACTCAATTTCACACAAAATACTTGGAGATGCTGAAATATTCCTTGGGTGTTGAAGTCATAAGGAGTAAGAGAGGTATTTTCCTCTCTCAGAGAAAGTATGTGCTTGACTTGCTATCTGAGTTAGGAAAATTAGGAGTGAAACCTTGTAGTACCCCGATGATTCCCAATATGCAACTTACAAAAGATGGTGAATTATTTGAAGATCCAGAGAAATACAGAAGATTAGTTGGGAAGTTGAATTATCTTACAGTGACTCGTCCAGACATCGCATACTCTGTCAGTATTATGAGTTAGTTTATGTCATCACCAACAATTCATCATTGGACAACCTTAGAACAAATTTTGTATTATCTAAAAAAGGCACCTGGATATGGAATCTTGTATACAAATAATGGTCACACTCATATTGAGTGTTTCTCAGATGCAAATTGGGCAGATTCAAAGGTGGATAGAAGATCCACATCAAGATATTGTGTGTTTGTCGGAGGGAATTTGATCTCATGGAAGAGTAAGAAGCAGAATGTTGGGTCACGATCAAGTGCAGAGTCGGAATATAGAGCTATGACACAGTCTGTTTGTGAAATTGTATGGATATATCAACTCTTAACTGAAGTAGGTTTTAAGACTTCAGCTCCAGCAAAACTATGGTGTGATAACCAAGCTGCTCTTCACATTGCATCTAACCCTGTGTTTCATGAACGAACTAAGCATATTGTAATTGGCTGTCATTTTATCCGAGAGAAAATACAACAGGGTTTAATTTCCACAGGTTATGTAAATACTGGAGAGTAACTAGGAGATATTTTCACGAAGGCCCTGAATGGGGTTCGGTTGATTATCTTTGTAACAAGTTGGGTATGATTAATATCTATGCTCCAGCTTGAGGGAAAGTGTTACAGATTTCATATTCCTTAATTACATATTGTAAATCTCTTGATTAGTATTGTAAATACCCTAATTAGTGTGATATTCTAATTAGTATAGTTTCCTAATTATATATAATCTTTGTATATAAATATGTAGTTCCATTATCAATAGAGATAAGAAATTTTATTCCCATCTTTGTCTTTTACAGTTATTATGATTGATTGTAGCACATGCCATAATAGATGGATCTCCCAATTATTTCCATCAAATTAAATTAAGATCTGAATCCAATTGTAAAACCAATTCTTCATCAACTATTCACTTAATTGTTAACAAAATATTAGAACATCGGGTCTGGGCCATTATATTTAAGCATATCTTTGATTACAAAGTGGACTAAGAGTTATTCCTTTATGAAAGATCCGTTTCCATGATGGTAAGCATATATAGATTTTTATCCCTAAAAAAATTAACACTGTTAAAGCAACTCCGTGTGATTAGATGCAACTAGATATGCACATAGTTGGAATTAAACTTTAGCAACATAATAAGTACAAGCCCATTCTAATGCAGATCCAAGTTCAAGAAAAAGATTACTATTTAAGATCCAAAGCTGAGAGTAGATTACCTTTAAAAGCCAATGAGGACTCTCAGCACAAAACTCCATGAATAAAGCAAGAGCTGCAGCAGGCATAGTAGACACCCAAAAACAAATGCGCCACCTGAAGAAAATAGTAAAAGTATTAAAATATTAAGTAATAATCAATGTGTCTAAACAACTGCAACCGATCTTTCATTTTTCAATCTCTTGTCTACATATCTTACCAACCAACAGTTTCCTTGGCTGGAATTCCTATAAACAGAGCTGCCATAAGTCCAAGGCATGTTGCAATTTGTGTCAAACTGCCATAAGTACCCCTAACATGAGCTGGTGAAATCTGATGTTGTCGAAATAAGAAATATTAGAAGAATCAACAGATTAGAAAGGGGAAGATGGATTAGGAGATTCTGGAGTTCGAAGGACAATAAATTAACAGATTTGTCATTTCTTATACCTCTGCCACATAGAGAGCAGCAACAGGTGGACCAATACCCATTCCTGTTCCGACAAGTAACCTTCCTAGAAGCATACCCCATAGATCCTTTGTCATGGCACTGCAACAATATGTTTCCATAGTCAGAGAGTGAATACAAATTAACAATTAAATAGTGATAGATATTGACAAGTTCTTTAAGCAAGAACACAATTACATTTACTGATCTATGAGCAGTAACGCAAGACAAAACAGCAGAAGGAAAATGAATATATAAACAAACTAATCCAGCCCCCATAGAATATTCTTCCTTGCTTTATGCATACTTCTGAGTTCTGATTATAAAAAATTAGTAAAACTTAGAAGCCCAAAGCAGTAAAAACATACTGAGTGAATGCACTGACAATGAATAAGTAAACTACTTTATATAATCTTCCAATGGTAAAGTTTAACATGATAACATACATGATTTAATTAGGTACCAATTTGACTACATAACTTGCAGACAAGATTCAAACAACCATACAGAACATTATGATGTATTCATAGATTATGAACTCCCCTATTTCTTAACAAGAAAACAAGCATCGTGGAGTGAAAATTTCTTTTCAACCAGCAATTTAATATCTTATGAACTGAAAAAGCACTGTTAATGTGCTCCAATGAATCAAATATCCTCAAAGACCAATTAATATCAAATTTGGCCAGATTATAAGCATGAGCACATATGCATATACCTCATTGAAGCCCCCATTATCATTGGCAAAGCACACAACTGGAATGCCCTGCGTCGCCCAACTCCATCTGCAATCCAACCACTGAATATAGATCCCACAAAAGCACCCCCTAGGCATGTACTTACCACTAGCCCTTCATTTGATTAAAAAGAGCCCATCAGAATAATTTTTCAAAGGAAGGTATTAAACTCTAAAAGTCCACAGAGGTGTACCTTCAGCCATGGTATTCCCACTAAAGTGAAGGTCTAAAGAGATACTTTCAAGGGTCTCATTAACTACACTGCATTCATTAAGGAAATCATGAGAAGCTAAAATTCGTGAAATCTTGGAAACATGCAAACGAGAGCAAAATGAGCATTGAGTTTTGAACCCGAGATGGTAACCGAACAAGAATGAGGAAACAGTTGCCACCAATACATGTATTAGAGAACGCTTCCAGGACGGGTTTCCAATATCTTTGCCAGTTCCGTTCTGCAAAAGCACTACAACCCACACCAGAAATCAGACAACTGGTAGTTATAGAATATATATCATTAAGAATAAGACAGACCCATATTTATAAACAAGTGACTAGGGTAAGAGAATGGAATGGAATTAGTTATACAAATTAAGAAGTGCTATTTTACAGTGTGTACTTCTTCCTGCATACGTTTAAATATTATGTAGCAGAAGGAAACTTCGTTTGTTGTTTTGTAGGGAAAAGTGAAGTAATGATTTAATCAGATGTTCTATAAAAAAACACTTAACTAAATTTACAAGAGTGTTTATCTTAACAAAAAAAAAAGGAAAAAAATTACATCAGTGCTACAAGGCCACTTGTCGAGTATTAAAATTATTGCAAATAACTTAAGAAAGCAAGAAATTCTGAAATCTTCTGATTCATTGAATTGATTTCTCACGTGACTGCTTTGTGAATTACGGAGGTCAAAAACATGAAAAGAAAATTCTCATTCCTGGCAACTTGCTTTATCAGTATCACATATTTATTGTATTCATAATCAAATCCAATCATAGTATAGTACCACAAGGACAAACTACTGCCACATCAAACTAAAATTAATAATTAAATATCAACTTCAAAAGTTATCTCAAACAAATAATTTCCAAACTCAATTGAGCCTAGTCTGGTTCAAATTGGTGATACGAACTTAATTACGCAAAATAAAAACTGCCCAGTAAACAAAGAAAATCAAAATCATTCGCCCTTCTAAATTGATAAATTCAAGCGAATAACATAAATATAAGTTTTTCGTTAACGGGAATTTAAAAATAAAAATAATAGATTCTCAAAAACATTTAAAGAAAAAAAAGAAAAAAGAAATCTAGGAACATACCTGAACCTTCTTCTCTGTCATATAAGTCCGTTGACGGAACACGCTTGGACGCAATGTCCACATGACGACCTCTCATAGCGAACTTATAAAACCCTTCTCCAAAACCCACAAGTGGATTTTTTGCAACCAACTGCAATAACAATAGATCAGCCATAATTAATATCAAATTAATACTTAAATTCCTAATCCACACTATTTGACCCACTGCAAATACATTGCACACAGAAATGCACACTCAAAATATAAGAAATGAAAGAGATCCATTTCAGATCTGACACAACCGTAGCAAAAAAAAAAAAAATCTGACACAACGAACATCTATTGAGAAGGGAAAAAATATTAAAAAGTAAACAAAACCACATTCTCAGATAATTAGAATTATTCGTTTATCTCAGAGTAGAAAAATAGAAATGAGAATAACATGATTAAAGGATCAGAGTTTAGGAAAAGAAAATCACCATTATGAATCAACCCAATATAAACAGCTTTTCACAAAAAGTAAAGACAAAATGAAGCCACACTTCTATTGCATATATATATATATATATATATATAGAAAAATAATGTACCTATATTGTGAGCTGGTGCGTCAAAAAGAGACAGAAACTCAGAAAAAGATTACCGATTGAAAACAGAATCCGGGACAGAGAAAGAAATGGTGAACGTGGACAGGTAGCTAAAATGCGCCTGTTAGGTGATGATTTTCTGTTAATTAAAGGAAATCTCAATCACAATTCAATGATAAACATTAAAGAAATTATACATATGTATAAAAAATTATCAGTGTCAGCTTTTCACTGAGGATACGGGAATCTGAAGCGAGGATTTCAAAACCGCTTTTCAGGAAGAAGAAGAAACCTGCAGAATGAGATCAGTAGCAGGTGTACTGACGTGCGCATGTTGTTGTTATATAATGGGGATTTGATTTCACTGGTTCAGTAGAGAGGAAGCAAAGAGAGAGAGAAGTGAGGTTGGAGACGCTGCCTAAGTAACACCTGTCACCTCTGCGTTGGTAATTGCTTGGTTGCCTGCTCATCAGGAATCGCATCTGTTAATGATATAAAACTCTTATATCGGTTAATCGGTTACTGATATAAAACTCTTAAATATAAATAAGTAGAGAGTGAAATAAAGAGGCTATTATGAGAATTACAATTAATTTTTAAAATTCCTAATAAAAACATTTTTATTATAAAATAAATTTATATATTCGATTTTTTAATTTGATTATAAAAATTTATAATTTGACAATTAAAAATTAACTCTACTTAATGTATAGAAAATATTTTAAAATTTAACAATTAAAAATTAATTTAATTAATGAAATTAATGTTACGAACATTCATATTACATTAAAATTTGCACCTTATACTCTATGCAAAAAGCAGGGTTGCATTTTTACGCTAATTTATTTACATTAATAAATTATTGAAGTGCATTTTATTATGTAAAATAAAAATAACTAAAAAATTAACTAAGTTAAAAGAATGAGAACATGTATATAATTATGAATAATAAATCAAACGGGATAAGAATCCTTGGGCCGCCCAAAATTTCTGCCCTATTTGCATACGGAACTTTGCCACTCATGAAACGTTTCGAGTTCGAGACCTCCCACCAGTGCTAGGTGGCAGACCAAAAGAACTATTGAGCAAAAAAGAAAAGGAAAAATACCCGTTCGGGGTTTCTTCTGTACAACAAATTCAGCTAAATTACAATACATTTCAACTTTTGTTAAGAATACGTTCTGTGGATATCTCCTGTTAAGGCTTGAACAAACCACCAAAATCAAAACCAGTTTTATGTATATAAACTCTACCGGCAACTTCACAACATTTGAAGAAAAAAACTTCTATTAAGTCGACTCCTTAGGCATTGCCAATTGATGAACTCAGTATTTGGATCTGTCAACACATGCAGCAGCTGTGAGTAATACACGAATCATTGAGAAATACACGAATCATGCAGCAGCTGTGAGTAATACACGAATCATTGAGAAATGAAAAGTTTTGAACAATTATCAACGAAAATTAAGTAGGAGAGATGATACCTTATTCACAAGCAAGTTTACTTGCTCCCTGTACATTTCTTTCAAGTCTGCAATATCGGCACGAAGTTCCTCCAACTAAAAATAAGCGAGTTTTGTCAGGATATAATTACTAAAATGCACAACAATATAACTAGAAGATGCCAAAAAAAATTTCACAATCAAGTACAGAAATCCGCAGTTAAGTGCAACTATATCCCGATATTTGGTCTACAATATATGCCATAAAAACTATGCTCATGGGCAGGGGTGGAAAAATAAAAACTGTATTTGGCAACTCTATAATGCTGAAAGCTAGTTCTGTACTTCAGGAAAGGCTAATGTCAATGAATAAGTAGGTTCAGCATACTTTGAGCATGCGATGGGAGAAAAAGAATACATCAATCTACAAGAATTCAAGGCTAAAAATTTTAGTTAGATCAAATCAGCAAAATAATAATAAATACCTCCTCATCATGTTCTCCCATCAACTCTAGCGCAGCAGAGTGCCTTCGCCTCAGTGCTTCTAGCTCTGCTCGAATTCCAGGCAACAAGGCAGACTCTGCCCGCAACTTTTCATACTGCAGATAACAAGAATAAACTCAAAAAAAATGGTAAAAGAACATAACATGTGTGGAATCGACTGCACTTCAAATTCAACTTGCTCAGAATAACAGGTAGAAACTCGCCTGTGCTGTCATCTTGACCAACTCCTCAGCTAGAGAATCACGAATTGATTCCATGGTTGTCTGAGCATATAAACATGTAAATAACTGATAAGACTATGCATAGACAATATAAGTGTTTCCATATGACCCCATATAATTCTCTAAACATATAAAACCAAGTAAGCACATAGTTGAAGGCACAAGAAATAAAGAAGACAATGCGTACCAGGCGAGACATGTATGACGCAAGTTCACCCTCTTTCTGACGAAGGGCGGATTCAAAAGTACTAGGCGTCATACTCTTTATGTAGTACGGGCTCATGGTTGCCTCTCCAGGATTTCTTCTTTCAGAAAAGCTGTCAGATGTATCCAAAGATGCTTGTAGAAAATAGCTCTCCTCCATGCTTCCTAGGCTGCTAGCACTTGAGAGCTTCCCATTCAAGTTTCCTGAAAACGATCATAGCATATATGATCAAGAGCACAAAGGAATGAGCTGGTGCAAACTGCAAAGGTGCAAAGTAAAGAGCAGTACTGTTCTCAAAACCAGAATTGGTCTTTGCTATGGGGGTTTGATCAGATACAGCAGTAGAATGGGCATGAGCTGTCCTTTCCAAATCCAACCGAGCAGCTTTCTCTCTTTCAATTTCCTGCAGTAATTTAATGGCTTAGTTCATGAATTCTTTAAGCAATATTATACAGCCAACAATGTTACTAGATATGGAGATAATTTCTATTTCCAGTTTCAAGACACTGTTACATAACCCCATTTATTAAAGCAAAGGCTTCAAAATGGATTCAGATGAAGGTCAAAGAAGCCCTTCTAGTGATGAAAAAAATGGAGGTCACCTTATCACCTTATTCTGGGAATCCACTTAGAAGAGAAAAATAAACATCTCCCTTTTTCAGTGGCTCATTTCTCAATAATATCAAGTTTCATGCTGCTTCAATGTATCAACTGAGACTAAATCCAAGATGTAACATAGCTTTTGGCAAAGAAAACTTGAAAAGGAGGATAGGTATTTTGAACATAATCGATAAATAATACAAAAACTAAAAGAACCTGCTGTAGAAGCTTCCTGTGTAACAATGCATCTTGCAACTCTTGCTTATGCTTCTGCCCGAGTTCTTTAATTTCTTCTTCAAGTTGCTTTGCACGACCTTCTTGAGTGTCAGCTTCCTCCTTAGCAGCAAGGTATTCCTGCCTATTTTCAGCTGCTCTCTGTCTCTCCTTTTCAAGGGACCTACTTAACTGTGTCTGTTCTGCTCTAAGACATGAAGTCTGCAATGACAATTGATTTGATTTCAGCATATTTTTAATAGTAAAAACATTATCCACAACTAACAAAAGGTCACCCATAGTAAGACCTGTGCTTCAAGAACATTAATTCGAGATAAGGTTTGTGACAAGCGTTCATTCACAGATCTCTCTTTTTCTTCAGCAGCAGCAGATTTGGCCTCTGCTTCCTGTTGAAGCAGCAAAATATTAATGGATAGAACATACAAGCTCCACATGTATTATGTCATAACTAAAAATAAGTTTAGGACCTGGAGTCTAGAGTTTAAAGATCTCTCTACAGCAGACCAAGCTTCAGCCCTTCTGGCCATTGTTTCCTACAAAACAATTAAGAGTCATAACTTGGAAACAAAGCCACCTGGATTGAAGAGTGTAAAGATCACAATAGGAACTACAATCCACCTGCATTGCTTCTATCTGCCGTAACAAAGGCCTCGTAGATTCAGGAACTTGAGTGACCAACTCCTCACACCGGCGCTCACTTGCCTAGAAAGTATAAGCAAAACCACCTATAAGGACCAATGACAAAATATAGCTATATCAAAAACTAAAATCATTATTACAGAAAGTTCTACGCACTTGATAACGTTTTTGAAGGTCTTCAATGTCCCTACGAAGCATATCTTCTCTAAAAACAGCCTACAAATTTGAAAGCAATGAAAGAGTAATATCATCATTATGAATGGCATGTCAGTCAGATCTAATTAACAGTCTCAATAAACTGACAAAACCTGTTGCTCCGTTCTACTAAAAGTTTGCCTCAATTCTTCCAGTGCCTTAACTAGCATACTCTCACGCTCCTCAGCCTCTCTTAGACGACTCTCTAATTCAGTTCTGGCTTCATTATTGGCACGTGCCTCTGCTAATGCCTCTGCCTCCTTGGCTGCAGTCAAAGCATTAGTAAAATATTCTTTTTGCACTGCAAGTTCAGCTTGGTGTTTCTCTATTGTCTCTTGCAGTAACTTTTCTGTAGCTGTCTTGTCTTTCTTTATACTCTCTACTTTATTCTCTTCAACCTGAAAGGGATTCAGACCAAACACATAAAATTTAATTAACAAAAACAACACTGGCAAACAGTGACCATAACAGTAGATACTTCAACAGAAGCACATTTTGTAAGTCATCTATTAAATGTATACTTACCACATTTGTAGATAATTTTATAACATTAAAGCAGAAAAAGGAATTCAGTGTTTCTTTTTTCTTAAAAACAGAAAGGAATACAGAAAAAACATATATACAAATTTTAAAGAATGCACCTCCACTCCCAAGGAATTGCATTTATTTTCAGGGGATACAGATTCATACCCAAATTAGCAGACCTCAGAAGTTATTCAGCAATAAGTGGAAAAAAATTTTATAGAAAAATATATAATATCAACGCTGTAATAATCCTCTGCATACTGTACGAGAAAAGTCCCCCTTCATTTATATGGAAATTTTTTGGTTCATGGATACCAAACCCACACATGCACACACATAATAGCTAAATTCAATACAAATTCACAGTAGATGGTGATGCTCATCAGAAAAAGTAAGCAAGCCAATTACAGATTGGATCAGTTTACCTGAAGTTTTGTCATCAAGCCTTTTTTCTCTTCTTCAAGCTCTCTAATCTAAGCTTTCACAAAAAGTGTACAAATCAGAGAAGAACATTTCCTAGATAAGAAAGGAAGTTGCACTACTATTCAATTTGAAAACTTGAAGAACAATTCAACCACTATAATACCTGAGCTCTTAATTTCCGAATTGTAGATTCTTGGGCAGCCTGCTTTTTTGAAAGCTCTTCACCTAAACTCACAGACAAATATGCTCAAACATCAAGCTTGTGCAGACCAAGAGGAACATTACTTTGCCAGGCAAGCTATTGAAAACTTTTTCATTAATCTGAATGGTACTAATGAATGAAATATAGCCTTTTTTATTTCTATGACAGAAACAGAATACAGGGAACCCATTAACGGATATTTTTGCAGCTCTACCTTCAGCCATAACCTGACTGATAATTTCATCTTTTTCCTTCAGGAGAGCAGCTGCATCACTTTTTCTATTCTGCTCTCTGCGGAGGGTATCCCTTTCCTTTGTAAGAGCATAAACCTGCAAGCAAACTTACAACATTGCAATTATGTTGCAACAGTGATAGAGATAGTCACAGCACAATTAGTTTCACCCAGAAAAAACATATTTTCTTTCTTCATTTTTAAATGCATGCAGAATCATACCTCAAATGACTAGAATTTAGTTCTAACTACTTGAGGTTTGATACATAAACCTTTTGAACATACTGGCCTACCAAAATAAACAAGACACTTCTTAAGAATTTCAAAAACTAAAAGATCACAAATATTCTGCATAACACTCTTTTTCTCCATCATTACTCATTTATCCTTTAAGGTAATTAGGACAGCAGGTATTCCAGAAATCAGTCAAGACATTTTTCCTTGGCAATGTAGAGAACAATCATCACAATTAGCAGTCTTCCATGAAAACATGAATAGCTACTGGCAAAAAATACCTTGCAGTACACAATCCACTAGTAGACAAAGTTTAGATGCTGAGCAGTATCTGTAGCTTGTAGACACAACCAACTAGATTATATCTTGGGTTACATATAAATCAGGCAACAATAACAGCTCAGATTTTTTTTTTCAATAGTTTCTGTTAAACAAAAGGCACATGTTCAGGCATTAAAAATACAAGAATGAACATTCACTAAGAAAAAGCATCCTTATCAAGGGCAACCTAATAAAATCATACCTTTCTTTCAAGGGATGCAACACTCTGATGGTATTCTTCCCTTAAAGATTCAATTTCAGCGCCACTGGATTTTCCCTGCTCCACAAATTATGCCAATAGAATATAATATTCAGCCCAAAGAAGGAGAGTTTATTAGCATATTATAGAATGTGCTGCCTGATAAGCTTCAAAATTGAGAGAGAGTTGATGCCGCTGTTGTCAGCACATAAAAAAATTCAGAAAACAAAGAAGAGTTTCTGGGATGTAAATGATGTATATCCCAACGAATGGGTTGCAAAAATCAGCTTCTTCAAAATTATACTAAGTAGAAGTGTCAACCTTAGCCAGTATACTAGAATTCTCATTCTCTGATCTAAGAATGTGAAAGTATTAGAAACATGAATAATAGAGATTGAAGTGTGCATTTAATCAAACATGAAAAAAGCATGCAATACATCATAAAATATCCGCAAGAGTATATATCTTGTCAAATCTTTTAAAATAAAATTATTACACAAATGAAAAGTTGAGTATAAGCATTGTGCCTAATGTAGATGGAAATGCAATTTCTACGGGTTAATAATCACAAAAATTTCTACATATAATAACAGTATCTAGAAAATAATAAACAAATGTCCATATATACCCAGTCCAAAGTAATTTAAAAGTAAAAAAAAAAGAAAGTAAGATTCATAATGACCTTCAAATCCTCAATCACAGCTTTCAGGTGCTCATTTTCATTCATAATCTTTGTGATCTCATCAGCCTTTGCCTGAAAAAAGATCACAAGTGAAGTTGAAGTTGAACTTAAAGTGCTTTATCTGAAATAAGATCAATCAATAAAATGCACCCACAAGATGCATAAACAAATAGGAAAGCACAAGCAGAATAAGCCTGGACACTACATCAGTGATGAGGCAAAGTTTCAACTCCTTTTCCAAATGACATCTTTTTGTGCTACAAATTTCATGCAGTACCTGAGCTTGCCTTGCAGCACCTTGCAATGCAGTTTCCATCATTTTCACCTCCATTTTCACTTTTTCTAATTCAACAAAAGACATCACAGATTCCGATGCACTTGATGCTGAGCTCAAGCGTTGCTCTTTAGCATCAATCTCACCATCATTGCCTTGCTTGTCCTCTTCAACTACCTTGATGTTAGCATCGAGCTCCTCAGAATTCGATTCAGGAACCATCTCTGAAGCCTCATCTGCAGGAAGTGCAGTGGGGAAAGAAACTTCACGAGCAATCTCTGTCTCTCTCACACTGACGGGCAAACCAGATGGATCAATTGTAGTTCTAGCTTGAGTATCACTTACTGCCTCAGCTTGGGCATCATTTGAGATTTCAGCCTGAACAAAACAACCTTCTTCTACTGTTTCCTCTGATTGTGTCTTCTGTTCATCTGTAGTTTCATGCCCACCAACCACTCTATTAGATACATCATGGATAACACTGACATCCTCGACGAGACCAACTACCACAGCTCCCGACTTGACCTCCACTGACTCTGAATTTTCAGCAGGTTCTGCTGCTGAGATCTCTTTCTCCTGGAGACTGTCAACTGATTCCAGTGTCTTGACATCAAGACCAACAGGTTCAGGAGGCTCAACAGGCAAAGATTGTGATTCAGAATCTGGTTTGACTGAAACTGATATCACATCACCTTTTTCTTCTGCAATCTCTGGTTTCTCATCTTCATTTTTGTTCTTGAGCACTTGATTTTCTTCTTCAACTGAAGGCTGTTCTGCAGCAAAGCTTTCTATCTTGTTTCCCTCAACTGTAGATAATTGCTGAGGAGATCCAGTTTTTCCCGAAGATTCAATATTATTTTCTTCACTTTTGTGCCCCATAAAGGACATAACAGGCCATAGTCCTGAAGCTAGCAGACAAGCAAGGAGGAAATTCTAAACATAATCAGTCTCTAATTCACAATTTAAAAATTAAAATTTTATTCATAGACATTCAAATGGTGCTGTGCATTAACTCCTTCAAACTTCCACATAAATCATTAGTTCAAGTTTGACATAGGAAACTAAATAGTTTATACTAATGTGGACCAACAATCTATAGCGGCTACTTCAGATCCAGTCAACCAACTTAAAGGCAGAATGATTTAGATCCACTGATCCAACAGTATTTCCTATCCTCAGCCAAAAGTATGAACTCCTACATAATTTCACGTGCATGACAAAGTAGCTAGTACAAGGCACCAATAAATAAAGAGCCCTTTCAAATTATTTACAACTAAGGGAACTACAAACAAGATGTATATAAGAGTACCTTCGCTGCTAGACTCGGACTTCTCCTCCAACCCAAGAGCGCTATCGAAATTCTTCTCAATGTTCTTGACGCTCTCGCTGAGCTTATTCACCGCCCCAGCAAGATCCGGGAAGCCCCCTAAGGAGACCTTCCCACTAAACCACGCCATCACTTAAGCACAACCAGATTAAAAATAACTCGATCCAATATTCATATCAAATACCCTGCGCGAGATAACTGAACTCAATTAACATAAAGAAGACTAATGCATATAGAGGGGTTCAGATACTAATATGATGACAGAGAACGTGATCAATCTAACGAAATTCAAATTAAAAAAGAAAAGAAAAATCAGAGAGGGAGAAATGAAACGTTAATAAATTAGGAAACGAAACCTTCTTTAGAAATGTGATGGGATTGAATTTATGCTTCCTCTGCTTCAGGTCGAGCTACCTCGTACCGATTGTCCCTTGAAAAAGAGAGGGAGGAGAAGGGAAGGGATCAAGGGAAGAGAGAGATGGTAAGTTGGGAGTGGAAATAGGCAAACGAGGGTGGATCTGGACGCCGCAGATTTTTATTTTTACCTAACGGTAAATTCACTAGTCGGATATTTAAAAAAAAAAAAAAAAACCTTAATTCTCTCAAACTAAATGGACCAGAACTTACCTGATTACTGCCCATTGTAGACGCCGGTCAGGCCTGCAACCGAGAATAATGCATCCGCCCAACTTAGTTTTTATTTCCTACAAAATGAAAACTAATTCTCCATCTCTTGTGCATAGTTTTTCTTAAAATTGAATCATTATCTGCTTCTTCGATTGTGACTCGAATAATTTGAAAGATGTTTTTGAAATTTCCCATTATAGTAGTAGAGCCAGGGGAGGGGTTCTTCGATTGAGTTCGGAGATGGGCAAGTAGCTTCTTCTCGAGACAATTGGGTGAGCTCTTTACTAATCTTGTAGTTCATTGTGGTTTGTTTGAAATGGGAGTTTGAATATATTTATTCGATGTTTGCTACTGGGTATTTTATTGTTCTCATTTCCGTAGGTTTACGACTTGCTCACAAAATCTTGTAAATCTGAAATCTTGGGGTTCTTAGTTGAATTATTTGTGGACTGTGAATTAATTGGTGGATGGTGGGTGGTAAATGAGTTTGCCGTTATGACTTGTATTATTTATGAAAGGCCAAAATTGATGATAATCAAACGGATGCGGATGGGAATGAATTGTTTTGTCACTTAACACATGCGTGGGCATACATACACATTTATTTATAGTTTTTGAAGGTGCAGTTCATCACACGAGAGGAAAATTATGCAAAGAAAAGAAAAGAAACTTTCTTTTGCATTATAAATCTTAATATGATAGACTGTAAAGAGAAATTTAATCCCTTTTTGTACCAAATTGATATTATATCCATTCAATATCATGAACTAATAGTTTTGTTCTTCCTTTTTTGATCTTATTAATTTTCTTTCTGTCACTGTTTGATGTTGTTAATAAAAAAACAAAACCATGTATATTCATTACTTCTTTATCAAACTTGAAAAATATGCATCCATGTGAATTGTATTTCATATGTGCAGTCTATGATGATTTTTTGGGGGTAATTTTCTGCTACTAGCTCTCGATTTTATTAAACTCAAAAGCGTTGCAAGTTTTTGACTGAACATTTCTTACTTGTTGAGCATTTAGACTTGAATGTTGTGGAGTTGTTTCTGATGCTTATTCATTCTTACTTAAGCTTCTTAACAATTGTAATAGTCTTTGTTTTGCTCAACGCTTTCTTACTAATTGTTCATAGTTAACGTTATTTTCTTCCATGTTGATACTCGCGTAGGCATAATTACCTCATTTGTGCTATTGTATGAGTGTTAATTGTGTTCCATTCACTGTACACCGGGTGCACTTTAGAATTGCTCTCTTAGTTATTGTTTCTCTTTTGGTACATTGGTGCCCTACTTTGATTTATTATTTTTTTCTTTTTGGGTAAAGTTCTTGAATGTTTTGATGTTACCTTATTGTTTTTGTGTTTTGACATTTAATTTTTTTTTTTTTTTGGGTTGATCACAATGGTATGATGTTTTTCTGAATGTACTGCTTTAGCCTAAGCATCTATTTATTATTTGATATCTTCCTACGATAAATTTAACATTGTGTTTTTCTTTCGAATTCATATGGTAGAGATTTATTTAGAGGTTTTTGTTTCAATCGTTAGCTATCAATGCTAAAACAAAGTTTCCAAATGGTAATTGAGTTCTAATTTTCGGACATCTGTACTGCCCTGTTGTCAGCTATTGTTATCCTCAACTCAAGCGAAGGGTGGGGTTGTCATCTCGTTCCCAAAACTTTTAGCGACAGGAAAACTCGATGCCAAATCAGATATATAGCGACAATGACGTTGCTAAAAACAGCGAGAATAAAAACCGTTGCCAAAGGTAGTCGCCGCCAGAATATACATTGGTGACAACTTGTTTCGTCGTGATATATATTTTTGAAAAAATCATGTAAATAATTGAGTAAATTTGAAGCTGTTTTACTGGTTGAAAATTAACTAATGTTAAATTAATATTACAAATAATTAATTTAAGCATGAAATTTATTAAATATCTGACAAATTTTAATTATTTTCTCGAATTAAATTATTTATTTATTATTGCACCTCAATCTTGTCGCTATTGTATCATTGTAATTATGAATCTGAAAATATTGTTATTCGATTGATAATGTAAATTTAATTATAAGTGTTATTTCTAACATTAACTTTTGAAAGCTAGGGATTAATCCAATTCAGTATTAAATTCATTCTCAGAAAAAAAAAATCAATATTAAAGTTCTATAAATATTTACAAAAGTCTCTAATTTAAACTAAATCATGTGCTATATATTAGACAATTTGATGGCATGTGTGATTTTGGAGAAAATTATAAATTTGAAAGATATGGGAACAAGGGCATTCAAACTTCAAAAATTAGAATTGCAACCAAATTTTATAACTATTAAATGTTTTAGTATTTTTTTTTTCCAAATAAAACTTAATTTCTTTATTAAACCATTTAAATAGTTCTATAAAAGTATAAGTAAATTTATTAATTTCATTCTGATTTGCAGTGAATGGTTTAATTTTGACTTTTTGAGGGAAGATGGAAAAGATTTCTTGAGATGTTCTAGCATTGATTAAGATTTTGAAAATATTCATAGTCGAACCTGTTTTGGACAGGCCATATATGTTGGATGTAATTCTACTGTGAATCATTAAAACTACTCTTACTTATCCAAAACAACTTGTCTTGATTGTATTGTTTCACAATTTGTTGTCATTAATTTAGTAATTCCAATAACCATATTTCTATTTTTTTTTGTTTTATTTGTCGTTGGAGATAGTTGTCTGATTTTACTAAATTACTGGTTATTTTCCGATGGGTTGACGTGATTGGTCTCAACTTTGAAGTTGAGATGCTGGATATGATCCTATTTTTAGTTGAGAACTGAAGTCCCCATCAGCTATAAGATAAGAAGCTGAACACTGCCATTACTGCTAACATTCATCGGATTGATATTTGAGGATGAAGTGTTAGAGGACCATGCATACGTACCATTGAAATCAGTGAGCACCAGATCCCCATCCTTGGTGAACTCTGTACTCGCATCTTCTTTCACAGGATTGGCTCGGTTAAATGTCCAATGAACTTGTGGGGGAGTTCCTCTGATAATCGTTGAATCACTTGTAGCCTGAATTCAATTGGGAGGATTTTTCTTCCGTTTGATTTTAGATTAAATTAGCCATTTACGAGGAGATTACTCATGTTGATCTATCAGAAATTAGCTTTAGTCTCCATGAATCAAGTTGAATATTAATTTAGTCATAAAGGCAATTTTTGTATTAAACTGACAATTTAATCAGATCCTAATCTAGCTGAGGCATAAGGTTGTGGAGAGATCTGGTAGCTGCCACACAAGGAGAAGGCACACTATCAATCACCACCATAAACTCGTCTGAGCAAATTAACCGCTAAATACATGCACGCCCCTCAACTTGGAAAGAAACGATTTCTTGGCAAGCTATCCTCTATAACCACCAAATACAATATGAATGCTTCCCTCAAGTTTTCCCAACAAGGCAAAAACATAATCGAGTTTCAATGCCGAAGTTCTATTTTCATCACTAGATTATAGTTCCAAGTTTGGACATGCTTTGGAATCTAGACAAGCTTATAGTTCCATGTATTAAGTAGAAGAGGCAACAATGAAGTTTTCCAATGACAAAACCTCTATTATATAAAATTACACACTTGTATTCTGTTTGGTAGCATAGCTTACTGACCCAAAATGTCAGATACTGACTTGTTGATGATCTGGAACAACTCTTCCCTGTTAGCAAAGATGAATGCAAATTATTCCAGAATTAACTGTTGATGGACCAGTAACCATATGAATAGGTGCATTTTAACAACTTGACTACCAAAGCAACGGGTTTATTCAAATTTACTTACCGATCAGGTTTGAATAAGAGATATCGATATACAAACCACTGGAATGGATAAAAAGTTTTGAGTTAGTATGAAAGAAGTAATGAAAATGAAAATGCAATAACTGCAAATTGAAGGAAGATAGTAAGAATTTGTAAACTAGTCAATAGACAAGAAAGAAAAGAAGGCAAATCATGCTTAAATTTTGTCTGCTGCAAGCTTTACCCGTTTTCCTCTTACGTTCTCAGAAACTCTTGGTAGATGTATATACTCACCGAAGAATAAAGTATGCCAACTAGTTCAAGTGCACTTGGAATGAGCGGCAATTTGTCAATGGCCTATTAAGATCAAGTAGAACATAGATTAAATTAGAACTACTCTAGAAGTACTTGATCAAAGAAATTAATACTTAAAGGAGTTAATCAAAGTAATTACCGATATTAGATTTGCTGATGCCCATAAAGCTACTATAGCAGCAAACCCCAAACCAACAAGACCCACCCGATCTTCAGGTTTATCCCACTGTTTCAGAACAATCCAGGAATACAACATTATATTCCAGAGAATATTACACTAGAGAATATAGTATGTTGTAAATGGATAGGATGTGTTTCCCCAATAAGAGAAATGGTGATTAAATTGAATAAATCAAGAATTCATCAATCTAAAATCAAGCATATTGCTTGCAGTCAACAAAATTAAGATTTCAACTTAGCATGATAGTGATGCACAAATACAAGAAGCAACCAAGAGTCAAGAATATCACAGGGAATAAAGTATAGAGGGTGAGACTCACAACATTCTGGACAGACTTAATAACACTGAGGGAGGTTGAAGACTCGGAGCTTTCTCCAGCAGCCTTCACAATAATAGCAGCACGATTCTGTCTCTCTGCACTTCAAAGTGTTAGGCTGGAGAAAAAAAAAATATATATAACAGAAGAAGTACTGATAGCAGAAGGAAGTTAAAATCACAAATTGAAAGAAACGCAGTACTTAAAATATATAGCAGTTAGCACACAACTAATGAAAAAAATATATCACTGCATTTGTACAATTATCAATCAAAATCATCAACATTCAACACCGCAAAAATTGAGTTCAGGATTCCAAACTTTCAGAACTGAAACCATAGGGCAATTGAAACCTAAGGGGCTGCTGTCATACTAATATCTTGTTTTATATTACTACAACCTTCTTTGTCAGGCAAGAGAACTGGCTAAACTTTTCCTCTTAATTGTATGACAAACCAATGATTAATGTTATCTTCCTTATTGTTCCCATTTGCTCTGGGTTGGGTTAAGTTTTCGAGGTATGAGCATGAGACAGTGAAAGAAAGGGAAACTCTGAAATAAATAACATACTTGTTTTTGTATTAGTCCATCTGTTTCACAAACATATATCGCTCTTTATAAGTCAAAAAGACGTTCATTACAAGGTAAAAGATTAAACGAATTCATGGGAAGATAATAAGATAAAATGAAAAGGGAATAAACAAAATATAAAACAAATAAGGAATGCATATTATAAAAACTTCAATTGTTATCCAAATTCTTCACTAATAACTATTGGATGAAGGAATTTGAAAAGATCCATTGAATTTCTCCAAATTTTCAGATACATTAATCTAAGCTTAGCTTAATTAATATTGCTTCCCTCAAAGTTTGAGTCGAACTAAGGACTTGTGATTTTTCCATCAATTCTCTCTATATATTCTTCTTCAATTCCAATTGTCCCACCCCAATATTTGAATTAATAAATCCAAATAACAGTTTGAAGATTTGGGAATGGCTACACGCATGATGAACTCATGTGTGCTAAAGTCTGTCATTGCGATCTTCTGTCTCTTATTACCACAACTTCATGTATCAGGTAAAGATAACAACTAACACATCACAGTTTTATCTTCTCCTTCTTCAAATAATAAAAATATAGACGACTCTAATGAAGAGCTTACTGTTTTCTTTTGTTGAGACTGTACATTGTTTCGTTTTTGTTTTTATATTTGATTCGTGCATGTTAGCAGTTGACTTAAAATTTTCAAGACGTGAGGATCAGACAGTGAAAGAAGTTCATTTTCTCCTAGCTGAGAGAATAACCGGAGTTGCAGTCCATGCACATTATAGCTTTCAACATGAAAGAAGTCCACAATTTCCACATTCTCCTACACGAAAGTGAGTGATTAAACAGCTTGAAGTTACATTGTTCCTGTCAAATATTTCTATTTAGTATTTTGAAATTACATTGTTCTTGTCAAATGTTTCTATGTAGCATTTTATTCCTAAAAAGCTCTGCACTTTTGACCTTGAGAAACGGCTTTGTGCACCTCAAGCAATCTTTCAATTAATAGTGTTGGTGGGGTGCACCTCAAGCAATCTACAGCTAAAAAGCTATGATTCAATTCTCAATCAAGCCAAATTTTTTCAAAGAGAGTCACAAGTATGACCAACAAATATAAGCATGATTTTCTTCATTTTTGCATTCATAAGGAAACATTAAGTCTCAAATTGGATATAGTATTCTGTTCAGATCACTATTTCCACCATGAGGAACAGAAAGCTAAAGACAAAAATGCCTCCACGGAAATAATTAAGTTTCAATAAATTACAGTTGAACTGAACCATGAAGTTTGTGAGTTTGTGACTTAAAGTTAAGCAATAGCCAAAATTTATCTTTTATAATACATAAAAGGAAGCTTACCTCTAAAGGGAAAGAATGCAAGTTTTTGAAGAGGTCTGGAAAGGGCATATCTACCAGTGACCAGCAATGGCGGAGGCGGCAAGCTTGCTATCATGGAAGCCATGTATACCTGGAAAAAAAATAACTGCGAGAAAGATCAAATTTTGAGAAGTAAGTTTCTTGAATTGAGGAATGGAGACACGAATTATAGTTTAGAATTCAAAACTGGGTGTCTGTAAATTTTTACCTCTATGATGCACAGAGAGAGAGAGAGAGAGAGAAT
The DNA here is from genome assembly GCA_949630135.1 of Balakata baccata. NCBI lineage: Eukaryota > Viridiplantae > Streptophyta > Magnoliopsida > Malpighiales > Euphorbiaceae > Balakata > Balakata baccata. The sequence goes on along the minus strand of CATIWF010238818.1, from coordinate 5,651 downwards.
GATTGAGGGAGACACTGAGCTACTAACACCACAGAAATAAACGTTCGGGGCTTTGTGGCCAGGAAGCTGGGAGAATAACCTCATGAAGGTTTGTTCAGGTACGGCCAAATGTAAGCAACAACTATAGTTTCCGGCTCTTCTCCCATCCGTTTCTATGACTGACGCTGCACCTTAAAAACGCTACTTATTTCTCTTGATAGTGATTGTAATTTGAATAATACTCATTACAAATTATATAATTTTAATACATAAAAATTAAAAATTCAATACCTTCCTGAAGAAAATGGAAAAAAAAAAATCGACACTTAATAATTTGTTTTCTTCATAATTATTGGGTAAATTACTGTAATTTCCATTAAGTTTGATTGAACACTCTTTATTTTTTTAAAAATATATTATAAACTTTTCATATTTGATTTTATATACTGGATAATCATTCTATTAATTTTTTTACCCTTTTTTTTTATTTTAAAAATTTTAATGTCATTAAAATATTAAATTTATCATTCATTTTGAATATTATATTTTTTAAATTAACAAAATATTAAATTTATTAAAAAATAAATAAGAATATTTTTGACATTTTTAATTTATTAACAAAATATTCTATTTAATAGTAAAAGTCTTTTTAATTATTAGAAATGAAAACTTTATAATATATTTCAAAAAATAAAAAAATTAAATCAGTGTATTAATAATTTATTCTAATTTATTCATATACTAGAAAATTATCATCGCATTGTATCAGGTTATAAAAATTACGAAAGCAAAATAATACATCATATATAAATAAACTAGTATTTAACAAATAATTAAATATAAATTTTATTAATATAAATATATATATATATGTATATATTATATTAATGCTTTACATAATCTTATATTAAATTTATTTATAATATATAAATATTGTTAAAATTATATTATAATACATACCTGAATAATCAAATTAAATTTCCAGATTTATGGTTCAAAATTAAAGAATTTAGATGAAGGGTTCGATCTTAATAAAAATATAATAATTTTGAATAATTCTAATAAATAATAATTTTAATATTAATTATAATTAATATATTAATAATTTATTTATTTTAATATAAATTTAATATTAATATTATATAAATTTGATTTATTTTTATTTTATTTTATTTTTAATTCAGTAGACAAAATAATTTTTTATTCTATATATGATAAAAGCCAAAAAAGGTCCATTTGATATTAATTAATTTAACTAAATTTTTACATTTCTTTTAGATTTTACTTTATGTAATATTGTAAGTGCTACTATATTTATACATCAATATGTTACGTGTATTTATTTTTAAAAAATTATATTTTATCTAATACAAAATAAATTAATTCATTAATTTATAAAAATTTAAATCTAAAAATTTATAATTTTATTTCCATCAAGGAGCAAAGCGCATCTAGTTTATTTTGATATAATATACCATTATTATAATAAATTGATAATTATCACAAATGTTTTGATGTGTATAAATATTATGACAAAATAGTAAATAATATATCAAATTTATATGTTTATCTCTATAATATTATATTGTATATGTTCAATGTCTATTTATATTTCTAATATAAAGTACTATATCATTTATTTCTATACAAATACTAATATACTATATACTTCTACTGAGTGCTGATATAGTAATTAGTTATATAAATATATACTATGCCATAGTTAAATGCATCTTTCCTTTTAAAAAAAATGTTTCTTCAAATGTATATATTATAAATTTGTTAACAATAATTAAGTTAATAACTTAAATTATAGATTTATTTTATATTATATAATCATTAAGAATTATAAGAAAATTAATTAACTTTTATTTACTATCCGTATATAATATATTTTGTTCATAAGAAAATTAATAATGTTTGTTATACCTTTTTTTATATAAATTAAAATAATAAGGAATTATTAATTTTATAGTTTTTTTCATTTAAATTTATTTTAAGTATTATTTTATTATTCTCAACTATTAATTAAAAAAAAAGTATATAATTTGAACTTCTCATATAAACTTAAAAAGTGTATTATCATTCGAAATTTGCAGTAAAAAGTGTATTATTATTATTATTAAACTTAAAAAGTGCATTATTATTCAAAATCTACAGCAAAAAAATGTATTATTATTATTATTTCTCATTTAATATTATGTAACTGAATAAAAATAAAATTATTATTTAAGTATCAAATGATTTCATATTATCAATTCAATTGATTCACTTTTATTAATTTCATTATATTAAATACTTATTTCCTTAAAAAAAAATATGCGTCTTCAAATTTATAAAATATAATTTATTAACTATGATAAAGTTAATAACTTAAATTATAGATTTATTCTATATTATATAATCATTAATATTTATCAGAACATAAATATTAATTAATTAAATTTATATATTATCTGTATATAATATTATTAATGGGAACAAAAATGAAAAAACACCTTAGTTGCTACAATGCCTTCAATAGCCTTTTTTTTACATGAATAGATAGAGGTTGTGCATGGACTGAATCGAGCAAAAATTTGTATAAAATCTAATTCAATCCATCACCAAATTTTTCGGATCGTTTATTCATTAAAAATCAATTCAACTGATAAATTTGTTTAAGATGAATTAATTAAATATCGGTTTGGGTCGAATAATATTAGTAAATAAATTAGTTAGTATTGATTCACTCCGAATTTTTGATGACTTAATATTTCTCGTAAAAAAACATGAGTAGCCTTATTTAAAAATATTTATTATTAATAAAATTGGAATATACGTTTTTTATAAAGAAATATTTTTAAGCATTTTGTTTTTACTTTTTACCTTTTTTAATTTAAATTTGTAAATTTTTTTGTTTTCTTCTTGAGCTATTTTATTATATTCTTTCTTTTCATATAATTTCACTAATTATAATAAATGAAGTAAGAAAAATAATGATATGAATTAAAAAGAAAAAATTATTTAAATTTATGAAAAAATTATCATAATTTATATTAATTTTAGATATAAAAAATATTTATGTCTAATTTTTTTAAAATTAATTTTTAAACATATTTTGTAATTTAAAATTTTAATTTCAGTTAGGTAAAAAAATGATAATTTTAGTTTTAATAAAATATTTTATCCTAATTAGATTTAAAAATTAATTTAAATTGTAAATATTTGTGACATAAAAATTCGTAATTTGAACACCCTTGAGACAAAAGCCTTCTTTGAGACTATTAGCCTCCTGCCACATACCAACTCATTGAAACTTACACTCACTTTCCATTTTATTTTCAATTTTTTATGTAATCTCTCACAAATGATTATTAGCCTCCCAATACACTCTCTCTCCTCTTTCTTTTCTTTTCTATTACTTTTTGTTGTAATCTCTCTCTCACGCGCACACACTCTCCCTCTTCTTCTTTTTCTTTTTCTTGTTCTCTTCTATTATTTTCTGTCATTGATCACTTCTTCTTCTTCTTCCTATATCAACACCATCGCTATTTTCACCTGCATATCACGTAGTATTCTTTTTTTTGATTATTTTTTCTTCATATTTTATACCTTTTAAAGCTGAAAATGGCGTTGGAGTGGAATGGGTAATGGCAGAAGCAGTAGGAAGCAGAGAGACATTGTCGTTTTGCTTTGGATGTGATGGGAGAGGTACTGCAAAGTTGCAATGGCATCGTGCTCTCCTGAGAGGGTGATGCCAAAAGCTGTAGAGATCTAAGAAAGGAAAGCAAATAGATGATATTTTGTCTGGTTTGTGCTTTTTTTCAAAAAAAAAAAAAATCATATAAATTGTATGTTTTATCTTCTTATATCATTTTTTTTTCTCTCTAGATTTGCTGGTGTATCCTTATAACTTGCGATTGAATTTAACAAAATAGTCAATGCATTTATTCCATAATTTTGTTTCATGCCATTTTTCTGTCTTCGTTGACTCTGATCTGCTTTTACATTGTTATTTTCTTTAGCTCTTCGATTTTAATTAGTTCTGTTTTTTTTTTTTTCCATTTTTTAATCATCTTGCTTTGGGTTTTTTATATTTGTTTGTTTCATTTTTATTTTTCTGTTTTCCTGGAGTTTGATTGTTGAGCGTGAAGTGAGGCCGAGAGAAAGGTCATAAAAAAGTTGTCATTGAACAGAAAGTTGGAATGTCTTTTTTTTGGCAAAAACGACGTCGTTTTTAAGTTGAGTTTTAGGGGGAAAAAAAAAGAGTAAACAACGCCGTTTTGTTGTGGGGTTATTTTGATCAGAAGACTGAAGCATGCCCTTTATTATATAGATAGAAATTTTTCATCTGTTTCAAACTAAAACGCATTGTGTATATTTTTTAGCTGATTCAAACTAAAACGCATTGAACATAACCTTGGCAGAAGATATTTCAATATTTGATTACTATAATTGGAGGGGTGTGCCAGGCCCATGCAGTAGTGCAACACATCAGCGACGCGCGAGGATCCCAGCATCAAGCTACTGTAATGAACCCTCCCCCTAAAAAAATTAATTTAATCTTTAATATCATGTGAGCCAATGCCCACGTATCAGCTATTAAACTGATAAGAACAAATACTACACTTGGTCTTAGCAAAAGGCCGAGAAAGGTATGCCTTGCAAAATTTTTGTTTCTTTAATTAAATACCTAACTTCCCTTTGCTTCCACCTCAAATAAGCAAATATGGGATTTGGAAAGATAAAATGCAATGAACCCACAAGCATGGTATGGACCGGTCGATTTTCAGCACTAAATCTAGATGTGTTATTGACTGGACAAAAAAACTGGTAAACCAATCAGTTCAAGAAACCTTGAAAAATGGTGAAAAATCAGAAAAATTGGTGCTTCTAGGAATTGTTCTCTGGCTCCTGTAGATGAAATTGGCAAGCTTTAACCACCATGCCGCCTACATCTTAGTGTATGATGGAGTACATAAATATATATAAACTAATATGTTTGAGATATTAATAATATATATTTATAGTAAAAATATTCGTTTAATTATTTCAATTTCATATTAGTAGTATATTTTTTAAAAATTTAGTTAAGTTATTTTTATTAATAAAAAATTATTTAAATTTAAATAAATTATATATATATATAAGTAATGGTATTTTTTGCTAAAAATTTTCAATGTATTATATAAAATTATTCATATTATTTAGGAGTCATGTATATTTGATAAAGTTGAATTCAAGTATTTATATTTTTATATTAATATACAACATTACAAAATTTTATATATAAATTATTTTAAATTATTTAATTTCTATTAAAATTATTAATTTTTTTAATTAACAAAGTTAATACTCTAATAAAATATTTAAAATCTATTCCCCATTTTATATTTAAAATTAAAAAAAATATAAGGTTATATTTTAATTTTAATTTACTTATATTATTCAAAAAATTTATATAACTAGTTGAAATTGATGGTTTGCATTTTTATTATTAATATATATTATAATAAAGTTTTATGTAAGTTATATTTTAATTGATAAATGAATGGATATTCTAATGTAGTTTAACTATTTTAATTTTTAAAAATATAAATTACATAAATAATCTAATTTTATTATTTATTTAAGAAATAAATATATTATGTTAAGTAATTTTTTTAATATAGTTATAAATAGTTTTTTTT
>CATIWF010238680.1:0-25514 GCA_949630135.1 Balakata baccata | reverse complement strand
TACCTTGTATTGCCGCCATCGAATATGAGTTAACAAGTCAAAATGACTGTGCATGATTCTTTGAATTTTTTTTTATTCAACAGAATATATTTAAAAGTGGCTTGAAATTTTGAAGAAATGGACTTTTTTTCTTTTTTCTTTTTTTTTGTTGAGGAAATTGAAGAAATGGACTCCATTTACACTGTTTTGCAACTTACATTATATTTCACAGCATGATAAGTCGCAATATACAGTCCACCCTATAACATCATGCTTACATGAATCGAGTTCTTTTGATTCAAATAGAACTTTATACATATATATAGAAATTAAGATCATAAATCAAGAATTGACCTTATATATATATTATAAAAACATACCAGCTGGAAGACAGCCAATAATTAATTCTCTGTTAGAATGACAAAATGCTCAGAAATTTTTCCATCTATGGACGAACAATAGTACTGCAGATTCCACTAGGTAGCAAGCAAAAGCAACGATTACCGAACACACTTGCGTATTAGCAGTGAAATGCGCAGAAGAGTTTTAGAGTCATATCACTATCAAAGTTAAGAAAATTTTTCAAGTAAATTAAAGCCAGGTATATGTATTCATTCCAAATTGGCACGTGAAGCTATGATGCTAAAACAGTTCCACAGAAACTTTTGAGCTTAGATTCAAGGACCAATTGCCAGTAGGCACTAAGTCAAATTACCATATATAGTGGTTAAATACCAGAAAAAGTTTTATTCATCAATCTAGCTAGCAAGTGGGAGCAAGTTGATATCGACAAGTTCTAATCGATCACTTCTCCTTACTTCTATTTTTGTTGAGGCACTCTCATAAATCAAGAAAATAATTGTAATTATTTTTATCTTGCATGGGACATGCAAAATTAACTATATAAACATCAAATAAATCCTCGAGTACTAATTAACATATATAGGAATATAGAAAATGTAAATATGTCCTCCCCCACACACAATTTCGGGAAACATAATCATGAAAGGCATTGAAAGATAGCCATAGGACCATCAATTATAACTTAGATTTTTTTCCTAAATTCCAATTTGTATAATTTATTACGGCACGAAATTAGCAGCACTAAGTCTATATATACCGTCCAAGCCAATAGTTTTCTGGCACCAAAAACATTCTTTACTTCTTCTTCCCCAGATCAAGCTAAGTCTTTCTAGCCTAGCTCTGGCTTTGCTTTGCTTAACTACTTCCAATATGGCTAAATATTCGAAGTGCATTTTCAGCGCTGCTTTGATTATTGTACTAGTGTTATCTTATAGAATCACTTCCACTGAGGAAAGGCAGCTGAAAGTACTGCAAATGAAAGCGGCAGGAACGGAGGAGGGTACCGAAAATTTCAACCTCCGCCGCAGCCTTATGGTGGATATGGATGGAGAGAGTGATGACTTTCGCCCCACAGATCCGGGCCACAGTCCCGGGGCTGGTCATTCTAACGGTCCTAGCAGCAACACTGCAAATTAAGTATTCCCATGCATGCATTATTTTATGCTTTAAAAGACCAATGATTATTCACTCTTGTTCCTCGGATATGATAGATTATTTTAAATTAATATTAATCATTAATAAAATAAATGATTAATATTAAATTAACATTATCTACCATATTTGAGAGAATATTTAGTGATTCAAAAAATTACCATCTATATATTTATCATCTACTTAATTAGTAAAATATATCATGGTTGTTTAAATTATATATATGTATATTGTTTTATCATCATATTTTACTCATTAATTGTCGTATATTTGTGTGCATATTGTTTATGCCTTCAGTACCATTTCCTTGGTAAATATTGTATGTAGTCTCACCATGTTGTTAATAAATTTGATTTTCAGTATAGAATATTTACAAAAAGATGATCTCATGCACTATTTTTAGTAAATCCAAGTAGAGTTATCGCTCATGTTCGAGGTTTTAATATATCCTATTTATAATATATATAATGTTCAGGTTTTGTAAGAGTGATATATTATTAAAATTTTTTTGTCAATTGTGAAGGTTGCACTTTAATTAGATTTCTAACTTTCTTTCAAATTTTTTTTTTTTTAAAAAGCTATCTAAATTTTTCAATGAAATAACAAATTGAGTAATTAATATAAGAAAGTTTCCACTCGTCTTCTTATGGCACAAATCAGTTTAATTAAAAAAAGACAGAAATTAGGAAAAAGAAAATGGATATGATGAAAGGTATTGGTCTTTCATTTGGAATCTTGTTCAAAACAACTAATGATTATTAATAAATTGTAAAGCACATTTAGTTACTAAAAATATATATAGAAAATCATTCTACCAAATATTATTTTCTGTATAATAACAGCTCTGTGGCTAATAATTGAATATATATAGTTATATTGAAAGTACTAATTCCTTAAAAAAATAATTATATTAAATTTATATATGGGTTTCAACAGTTAACCGATCGGAGTAATTGATATGATAAAGATGCTGTGCATTATCATCATTCAAAGTGCCTAAGCCAAAGACCCTAGCTATGTGTGTTGTAATGTTCGTTCTCTCCAGTGAATAAAATTATTCGTTGAATGTGGTCTTTGAACCAAGGAATCTATACTTTCAGGTCGGTCTGTGCATTGATTTTTCCTACTCTATGACTCATTCAAGCTTGTCAATTGCAAATAATAAATGACATTAATTGTTGCCTAGGACGCAGAAGTCCGGAAGGTACAAGGAGTTTACTTCTTTTTCTAAGTCTTGTATAAAAAAAAAAATCTTAATTGTTCGTTAATAAAAGCAATCTAAGTAATGTTTGTACCAAAGTCATTAATTCCCTGTACTGGTAAGAAAAACGTGCCTTTTTCGTGTTTACACTCTTTAATAATCTCTCTCTCTCTCTCCTAATCCTAATTTCTAATTCTGTGATTATTTAGACTCTTAATTGGGCTATCAACCGAGTCCAACATCCAACTCACTCCAATACATATATTCAGTTTTGTCGGCCCAATGTCAATTTCACATTCCACACGCGCAAAGACTTCTTCAATGGGTTTGGCTATCGCTGTTCCATTTTATATTTTACCGTTACCACAAATTTCACTCGCCATTTGACTGTAGGGCCTCAGTTAATTTGAGGTGAAGGTGTCGAAATCCGATTTTATATATACCGGATCTAACCAAAATTTATTACACGTACAAGAGATAGTGATAATTTTATAAATAAATTAAATTTACGGTAATATTTTTGTAAATATTCATCAACTATCAGTAAATAAAAGTTCATTAATTTATTGAAAAAAATTCATTAATTTATTGAAAAATATTCATTAGATCATTAAAAAATATTCATTAGTTTATTGAAAATATTCATTTTGAATAAACTGAAAATATTCATTAGTTTATTAAAATATTCATTAGTTTATTGAAAAAAATTTATTATGTCATTAAAAAATATTCATTACGAATAAAGTAAAGTTTTATTAGTTTAGTAAAAATATTCACTGCTAATAAATTGAAAATATTCATTATGAATGAATTAAATATTCATTAGTTTATTAAAATAGATTCATTAGTTCATTAAAAAAAGTTATTATGAATAAAGTAAATATTCATTAGTTTAATGAGAAGGTTCATTAGAAATAAACTGAAAAAATTCATTAATTTATTAAAAAATGTTTATTAATTTATTAAAAAAAGTTTATTAGTTTATCAATAAAGGTTCATTTCTTATATTAATATAAGTTCATTTTATTTATATGTACTTAATTTAATTGATATTTTTTTTTATATTTTCATTTGTAATTTTGAATTCATTGATTTCTTTTTTTAAAAATTCAAAGTGTAACAAAAAAAAAAAAAGATAAAATGCTAATAAAAAACAACCAATCGAGACAATTAGCATATAAAAAAATATAAAATAATTACTAATTTTATTTTTTTAAAAAATAAATATTTATCAATAAATTTTTTACTGAAAAATTAATAAAATTATATCAATAAATCTATATAAATTTATTTTATTTATAAAATTATTACTGTAGCTCTTATACGTTTTTAGTTCCTATTGTAATGTGAATAATTTGCGGTCGAAATCCCCAGCAAAATGCAAAATCAAATCCTTTTACATTTTCCCGACTGACAGATAAATCCAAAAGAAATCCATAAACAGAAGGAAAGGAGTGAGCAAAGCTGAAAGCTTTCCCCATAAAACCCAAAACGAGCAGCTGGCGGCGGATCATGAAGAGTAGAGAAAACCAAAGTAGTTTCACATGCATATACCTCTGCTTTCACTCAAAACTAACGGCTGCGATCAACTCTCTCCCTTACAATCTAACGGTCATCACGATAACCGCGTTCACTAACCCAACCCATGAATCCTTGATAGCCAACAAGCATAAATCTTCTCCTTAGACCCTAACCGTGTCTCTCTCTAAACATTACTTTAAGGAAAAAAAAAAAAAAAACTCAGATTCATATTCGTATTCACAGTCTCTCTCTCCAAAAATCTCAGATTCATTTTCTCTCCTTTTATATAATCTGTTCATATCGTCTTCGTTAATAGCTCGAGAGAGAGATATATCGATAGATATATATATCTCTTATATATATAGTTTGAGAACAGATTGATATATATATATATATAATTCTTTTTTCTTTCTTTTGAATATTATTGAAGATAAGATGCAATCAAACGGTTCTGATTCGCAGCAGCCGCCGCAGCAGGAGCAGAACCAACGGCAGCAACTGCCGCTACCACCTCCACCACAGCAACAGCAGTGGATGGCGATGCAGTACCCAGCGGCTGCCATGGTAATGCAGCATCAAATGTTACCACCTCAACATTACGCGCCGCCACCGCCTCAGCACTATATGGCTGCATACCAACAGTATCACCATCACCACCGGCACCTACAACATCATTCGCAGCAACATCATCAAAACCAGGGATCTAGCGGCGAGAATAAAACGATATGGATCGGTGATTTGCATCATTGGATGGATGAAAACTATCTTCATAGCTGTTTTGCTTCTACCGGAGAGGTACAAATGACTCTCTTTCTTAACTATATATACTTTTATATATGAATGAAATGTGAAATATGAATAGATTGTAATAGATTTTCTCCATTTTTTTTAATTTTTATGTCTCTATGCATAGATATAATATATGGTAGTTTTTATGAAAAAACTGACATAGTTTCATAAATCATATATGTTTGATTTTAAATAATTTTTTTTATCTGTGATTTTTAAGAAATTTAATTGCAACATGTTTAGAGGAGTTAAGCTATTAAGTATGGCACCATACGTTAGTGGAAATGGTCTTAAAGAAAACAGATAAATAAAAAATAAATGCGTTAGTGTTGCATTTATGTCAACATTTAATCTTTTAGAATGAGATTGTTCTTGTTTTCGAGAAGAATTAATATTGAGAGTTTCAAATACTTTTAGAATGAGATTGTTTCTTGTTTTCAAGAAGAACTAATATTGGGAATTTCAAATAGAATTATAATTTTTAGAAAAATTGAACTTGTTTAATCCGGGAATTCTGATTAATCATTTTCCTTAAGGTATTTTCTTACATGATCATTAGAACATTTTCTGAATCAAAATTCAAGTCATATGGATATCTTATTCCAATTCCATTTTTCGAAGAATCAGAGGGAGTCTAAGCCTCTAAGGATAGTTTTTGGATCTTATCCTTAAAACTGAATTTCATCGTTGAGCCAAGCATAAATTCAAACGAGTATTTCTTGTGCTAATAATGAAAGAAGATACTGTTATAATTCCATTTCCAAGATAAATCCCACAACATCGATCTTTCTCTTGAATTTTTGTTTCAGTGTCATGCTTTTTTCCTTGTGTAATACTAATGTTATTTGCTGTACAGATTGCTTCCATTAAGGTTATTCGCAATAAGCAGACTGGTTTGTCTGAGGGCTATGGATTTGTTGAATTTTTTTCATATGCCACAGCTGAGAAAGTGATACAGAACTATTCTGGCATTTTGATGCCAAATACAGAACAGCCTTTCCGTCTTAACTGGGCAACCTTTAGCACGGGTGACAAGCGATCAGATAATGCACCTGATCTTTCCATTTTTGTAGGAGATTTAGCTGTTGATGTTACTGATAGTTTACTGCATGAAACTTTCGCTAATAAATATCCATCTGTTAAAGCTGCCAAAGTTGTATTTGATGTCAATACTGGACGTTCAAAAGGTTATGGTTTTGTGAGGTTTGGTGATGATGGTGAAAGAACACAGGCCATGACAGAAATGAATGGTGTCTATTGTTCAAGCAGACCTATGCGTATTGGTGCTGCAACTCCAAGGAAATCCTCTGGATATCAGCAACAAGGTATTGGATTAGTTTAATTTCTTAGCATTTTAATTGCCCAAGTTTAATTGTTTATATTAGTGGTTTAACTTTGCTGCTATTCTAAAACTTTGAATAATTTTATTTGCTGCCCTCTCTCGCCCTCCTTCTCCCTCTCTCTCCCTCTTTCTCTCTCTCACACATATATACCTTCAGTCAAAAATAAAAAGAGGAAGGTATGCACACATATATCTTTTACCACCAGTTACTCTATGGAATGTGTTTCAAGGATCTTCTTTTATGGTTTACAAGTATGGATATGGAAAGATAAATGTGGCTGTTCCCTTTTCTTTGTCAGGAAATCAGTCTGAGTTATATCTCAAATAGATGTTTAAGAATTAGAGGAGATTCGTTGTGATTTTTCGGCACTACAAAATTTGATTTACCTTATTCTGTTGTCTCACAAGCATCAGTCCTCGAAGCTGAAAAGTATTTAATTTTCCTTTTCGTGATGTGACTTTGGTTGATCCTTTCTTTGTGTAATTTTTGAAAAACCTAGTTTCATGGAATTTTCTTTTCTGCAACTTGTCTATACATCAGCTGAAAATGTTAGAGTTCTCTATGATTTTTATCTTATATTTTTTGCTCATGTGCAATTTCGGTCATTATCCTTTTATTCCATAGTCATAATTTGACATGTTCATAATTGTGAATGTGACCTTAAAATTTCTCAAAAGTGCTACTTTTTATCTACTAACTTGCTGGTTCTGAATAAGACATTTTCAATCTTTGTATATGGTAGTGGAAAGGAAACGGAAAAGTTATTAAATTCTAGATAATATAATACATTATGAATCTTTTAAGATGGGCTTTCTCTGCTTACATTGGTGTTCTGAAGATTGTTTTCTGTTTGTTAATCAAGGACTAGCCAATATTATTTTCCGAGGTTAGGCTGTTACTTTGATTATTGATAAGTATAGCCCAGTTAGTGTATTGATATAATTTGCTGATTATATTTAGTTGCAAAATAGATAAAGCATGAATTTTGAGACGAAGTTTAAGTCATGGTTGGAAGAGAGATCTGTGGACAATTTGGATTGGTGTATAATTTACAGCGTTAGGCATAAATATTGAAGTGCATCAGAAGAGCACTGCTAGTATTTGGGTAATCTATATCTGAAGGCCTCAAAAGTTTACTGGAGTCTTATTCTGCGCTTGGATTACAGAAGTAATTCAAACTACTAACCCTGTAACCTGGTTAAAAGAGTTCCCTATGCTTTACTGTTATGTTCCTAGAGGTAGAGATTGCTCAACGTCTAAACTTACATTGCACTGCTTTCCGTATGTAATCTCTGTGGTATATAATATGACCTGCTGCTTTCTCTTCATTGATAATAGCTAGTGACCTAAGGATTTTCCACCAGAGATTTTGGCAAATGAGAAAGTCATTTGTGCTGGGTTTTTATGTTTAACACCGAGCTTATGTCCAGATGAAGGGTTCCTTATGTCATATGATTGACTGTTGTACTAAAAATTTGGACATCCCTTTTTGACAGGTTTAAACTTTAGAGAATGAAATAGTTTCTGAATACAGTATCTTCCATGAAAATTTTTATAGGCATTTACTTCATAATTTTCTCCTTTTAGTGGTTCTGGCTTTCCATTGTAATTGCTTTAAATTGTGGTTAAAAAATACTTTTTGAAACATAAAAGAGTGCTTTTCAATTTGAAGTCTTGTCAAAGCATTCTTGTATTCTTTATTAGGTGGATTTGCATCAAATGGTGCCTCTGGCCAAGGATTCCAATCAGATGGTGATTCCACTAACACAACTGTGAGTCTTGCAGCTTCTTCATGTTGTTTAAACATGAGCTCCAGTTTTCTGTTTGACTGAACCATTCTCTTGATAGATATTTGTTGGAGGGCTTGACCCCAATGTTGCGGATGAAGATCTCAAGCAACCGTTTTCTCATTACGGTGAGATAGTTTCCGTTAAAATTCCAATTGGTAAAGGATGTGGGTTTGTACAATTTGCCAACAGGTAAATCTCGTAGCTTTAACTCTGCTGTGCCTTGTCTTTGAGAGAAAGGCTGTATGTAAGTTACCTCTTGCTATTTTGTTCCTACTTGATCTCCATCTAACTTCTATTGTTAGGAGTAATGCTGAAGAGGCATTGCAGAAATTGAATGGGACTGTAATTGGCAAGCAAACAGTGCGTCTTTCTTGGGGTCGCAATCCAGCAAACAAGCAGGTATATATTCTTTTGTAATGTCAATTCTCTGTGGCTTCTCCTGGACAAAATCAAGTTGAATCCATCGTCATTTCAAAGTCCATAATGTAATTATATTGGAGAAAATGGTTGGAGTTTTATCAGTTAAAAAGGTTTCTATTATTTGCATACTTTTTTCGTAATTAATTGGTTATTTATTTAGACAGTATACTCGTTGAAACTGAAAATCTATATAGTGAATCGGAGGCTAGATTTTGAAATCAACTATTATTAATTCAATTATGTATCTTGTGTTGAATAAGCTGCTAATTTTCTTTATTTTCTGTAATTTTTTGGCAGTTTCGGTCGGATTTTGGCAACCAATGGGGTGGTGCTTACTATGGAGGGCAAGTTTATGATGGTTATGGATATGCTTTGCCACCACCTCATGATCCAACCATGTATGCTGCAGCTTATGGGGCTTACCCTGTTTACGGCAACCACCAACAGCAAGTAAGCTGAAAGAAGCGCAACACAATAGCACGTAGCTGTAGCAATCTGAATCGATCACACGAGAAGAGGCAAATCTGTCTCAATTCTACGTAGTGTTGTTGGTTCTGTAGAATTTTTTTTATAAATCCCTCCAATTTGTGGAGTGGAACTGAATTTTGATGACATGAGGTAGTTTTCTAGGGATTTAATTTAATCATTTGTTTAGGATTAAGGAAGAGGAAGATTAACTTATTTATTGGAATGCATGATTTTGTGAATGTGTGGCAGAGTGCTTCATGAATTAAATATTTATCCCTAACATTGGATATGCTTATTCCACATCAATTTCAATAGATTCCATGGCGAATGGCGATGCTTCTGGGGAGGATTTGAGCATTTTCCAATTGACTTTCTAATATTTGCTTTTAGGATTCGGTGGCTGTACAGGCTTATTTCTTCTCGCTTTTCCCGTCCTTTTCAATTTGCAAGTTGCGATCAAGCTGTAGTGGTTATTGTGTAGACATGAATGCGAGTACATAAAGGTTAGAATTGAAAACATGGAGGGTGATAAACACCCGTTTCCATAACAGCTGCCATTTTTGTTTTCTTTTTCCATACACCATCAGGCAGGTCGATCCCGACAAGGCAGCTATTGGGCCTCTCTGCAGCCACTTGCCTAATTAAGACAAAATCCGCAAACCCTAGAGGAACAGAGGAATAGCCAAAAGATCTTGTTAAACTTTTAATTCATGTAATCAGGGCTTGTTACCAGCGTTATTTTTTTAAAAAAAATTATTAAATAGTTAAATAGAGTTTTATAGGATTTAAAATATTAAAGCTATATTTTTTTTACTAACATGATATATATATATATAGGTAAGTCTCATCTTATAACTTCTGATACATGTATCGTATCAGTAATTTAACCCTGAAATACAGACTGTATGATCCCATTTCTGCTGCATTACTCACAAACAAATGAAATTAAAGAAATAAATTGGTTAATCAATAAATTCTAATTTAATGGTATTAGCTGGATAATTAGAGTAATAAAGTGGGCTAATTGTACATATGGTACTAAAATTGTCAAGAAAATTGTCATTTTATTATAATTTGGTACCAAAATTTTTAATTATTACAGATTAGTACTAAAACTTTCATAAATATTGTAATATGGTATCTCAACTCTATTTTTGGTACTGAAAAGTTTATGTAGCATGACATATCACACAAGATTCTACATTAGTATTTCTATTAGTAAAAATAACCACTAAAAATAATACCTTTTAAGTATTTTAAATAATATATTTCTTTTTTCTCTTATTAAAAAATTCTTAAATAACGTTATTTTTACTGATTATTTTTGCTGGTAGAAATATTGATGTGGATGCTTATGTGACGTGATATGTCACGTAGATTTTTTAGCACCAAAAATTGAGTTGATGTACCAATTTATAACAATTAAAAATTTTGATACTAAATTATAGGGCTGTTCATGGATAAGAAATTTTTAATTCAATTTCTAATTCTAAATTTGTAATCAATTAACCACTTCATCCACCCAACCTAATCCGATCCATATTCAAAAAAATCAGTATTTAAATGGTATTAATTTAAGTTGAGTTGAATAATTATGTGTTAATATTTTTTTGTAGGTTAGATTGGTTAAATTTACGAAATTATTCATCAAACTATTTAAAATCATGTCACTTTATTTGCTTTATATAGATTATTAGAGCATTTTATTTTACTTACTCTTAAAATATAATTCTACTCGTTTTACAGTTTGTCTTTTCAATACATTATTATTATTATTATTATTATTATTATTATTATGAATTTGGTTTCCAGATTAAACATTTAAATATATTTATACCAGAATTATTGACATTAAAATAATAATTTGATTGAAAGTATTGAAATTAAAAATAATATTTAATAGGCACCCATTTAAACTCATACATAAATTTAAAAAATAACTTGAATTTTTTTTTTTACCTTTTTTACTCACAATTTTTATTAAATTTGTTATAAATTTTTAGAAAAATTACTTTAGCCATTTTTAATATGTTTACATAAAAATTTTCAATATTATTTTTTCTAAATTTTTTATTATTAAAAATAAATTATATGATTTTATAGTTAATATATATTTATTACCGTTTTTACTGGAAAAAATTATTATTTTTACTGTTAAAAAATTAAATTTTGAAGTTTTCGATAAATTATTTCTTAAAAAATAATTACACATTTAAATTATTACATATACGTGAGGGGCAACATTTGATACATATGAATCAAAATCAAATAAATTAAGACGATTGAAAATTGAACGTATTGTAATTGAAACATTACCAATACAATCATAATCTAATTATATACTTAAAGAAAGCAAATAATTAGTATACAGACTTTTGATACTAAATTATCGAGTAATAAAATGGGCAAAATCGTAAAAATATAATTTTTGGTCTAGCGAGCGAGTTGTGAGCCAAATACACTGAGACGTAGAACATGTTAAGATAAGTCTGTGAGTAAAATTTTACAACATAATTTCTCTGTTTAGAGTTACAAATTAATAAAATAAAATAAAATTCAGGTCCCGAATAAGTTTAAATTTGATAGAAAAAATACATGTGAAAATTGGTGTTAGAGTACAATTATAAAAAATAAAATCTTTAAAATAAGTTGTTGGATTAAGAATTGCAAAACCAATCCAATCCAATTATATTTAATCTTTTGGGTTGGGTTAGTTTTCAATC
Source organism: Balakata baccata (assembly GCA_949630135.1). Taxonomy (NCBI): domain Eukaryota; kingdom Viridiplantae; phylum Streptophyta; class Magnoliopsida; order Malpighiales; family Euphorbiaceae; genus Balakata; species Balakata baccata. Next base: position 13,765 of record CATIWF010238680.1, on the reverse strand, counting down.
ATTAATTTATTCACTAATTATTTTAATGGATTGGATTGGATTTATAACAAAAATTTAATCCATTTGACCGATGAACACCCGTACTAACAAAGTGACAATTTGATATCACTTGTAATTTTGTACAATTAATCCGCAAAGAAGTTCAAAGTTCAATGGTGATTGGTGAAACGAGGTTCAAGTTTAATGTTGTCTATAGGTAGTATTACCCCTTAGTTAATAGTCTCTAATAACGATAAAGGGTTGTTGATTTAATTTGAGACTACTGTCGTTAATGTTAAAAAAAAAAACACAGGTGGAGAACTGTTAGCACGTAGCAAATATAAGATGTTTTGCAGGCTAATTACACAAATAATACCAATTTTTATTATTTTATTATAAATTAGTATCATATCTTTTAATTGTTATAAATTGATACCAAACCTTTCAATAATATTACAATTTAGTAATAAAGTCAAAATTCTAATAAAAAAAATTGATGTGCCATGTTGACCGGCTGACGTGATATGTTCATATACTGATATATCATCTTGTTTGACTATAACCTTAACTTGATATCAATTTGTAATATTTTTAAAAAATTTAGTACTAATTTATAATAATTAAAAAGTTTAGTACACAATTATCTCCATAATTTGCTATAAAGTTGGCTTTCTACAATTCTTTGTTATAGAATGGTTCGCGGCACCGCCGATACCTCAATGAGTGGAATTCTATCTTGACGATTTGCAGATGGGAGTTATGTTTGAAATAGAGAAATTTTTATACTTTGTTAAATGCAAGTTTTGCATATTTCGTGGCTGGCATGTATGAGTTTTGTAAAATAATATTCATGTTTTTGTTGGACCGTTCAAGAAGGCCACAAGCGGGGATAGCTCAGTTGGGAGAGCGTCAGACTGAAGATCTGAAGGTCGCGTGTTCGATCCACGCTCACCGCAAAGTTTTTTTTTTCCATCCTAAATTATCTAGGCCTGTATTGACATTTTCGATGGGCCTGATAAAAAGCTTTAAACCTGAAATAATGATGATGCCAAATTTCATTTCATTGCGACGGCCTAATTCTGACAGACCCATTTATATTCTCTGAAACTTGAGCTTCATTTAAGCTGTTCAAATCTTCTTTCAGAGGCTTTGATTATCAATAAAGAATGCTAACATAATTAATTACGTTAATTAGGCAGCAGTTAGTAATTATAGAGGTTGCAATTAGATGAATTTGATAAGAGAACAATATAATCTCTCCCTACCGTAGAAATGGCAACGGATTTAGGTAAAGTTACGTATAATTGGGTTTAAGTATGACAATTTTTGTAAGTATCATATCTATTGACATTCCTACCATCTTTCCATAATAAGATTAGTCTGGCTCTGTATGCATTTTTTCTTTGTTCTATCTCTCCCCACTTTAAATAATCCACAGCAAAGTACTTTTTCTTTCCCGTTTGCTTTCTTCTTTTCAGTAACTTCATTGTTCTTAGAGGTTGTGCATATGGACCTGTGTTTTTGTTATTGGCCATTCAGTAACCTTGATATATATATATATATATATATATATATACATATATATATGATAATCTTTCCTTTGATGTAATGCATTAATGTGATCTTTAGAAAAAGAAAAATTTACTGATCACCACTTTAGTTTTGCATAAAGGTTTGTTTCTGCAGCCCTACTCTACCCCTTTGGAGCTGGCCATCTTTATAACTCTGCTCACATCTGACCAAAGCTGCATGGACATGGCTTGAAAAAGGATGTCTAATCTTAACTAGGCACCCCATTAGAACTCGAAGTTTAGATCCTTCAAATCATTTTATTAAATTATCAAAGGTTGACTCAAAATAAATAAAAATATTAATGATGTCAACAACCTCTAGATAGCTAGCTAGCTATAGCTAGTTTTGTTTATCACTGCGGATTTTGTCGCCTATTGAATGATATTAAAATCAAAACGGCTGTGATGCAAAAAGAGCAGCTTCTGCAGTTCGATTTCCATACAATTGAACTTAGTATTTAAAATTGGTATATAGCTTTGAAAAGGATGTTTGTTGATAAGGCATATGCACTCCCATCCTCAAAGTCTTTGTCATACTAACCAAAAATTGAAGCCAGCCCACGTTACTATAAACATTACTGATGATTTTCTTGCTACTCATCTTTTCATTCCTATTTGGTTAATTACACAACATTCAATTCGGTTGAACCGATCAACTCTTTTTATTTTCTTTTTAATTTATTTTTCTTCTATAATTAAATTTCCCGAGATTTCAAAAAAACGAGACTTGAATTAAAACTATTTAAAAAAGTTTGTAGCGCAATTAAATATTTTTATAAGTCATCAAATAATGCTTGAAAATTAAAGTAATATAATGTGATTAACTAGTAATGTAAGCGGATAATCACATTCAGAACTTAACAAAATTCCTAAGGAATTAGAGTGTGGAATGGGGAAGATGGGAAGAGTTACATTACCAAGTCCAGAGGAAGGCGATGGCTGAATACTGAATCGCGACAGAAACCGACACAGACTGCAGGTCTATAGTATATATACGCACAAACAAATATACAGCTTTCTAAAGATTTTCTATTTGATTTTGTCTGGGCTTTTTGTCTCTTTGCTTGTGATGCCCAAACTTCTGAAAAAATTTCAACCCAAGAGGAAATGTTAATGAATGGTAGATCCATATATGTATATTCGACGTTCATGCCTTGCATCTTGGTAGATCTTAAATTAAGGATGCAAAGATTGATTTTTCATTGGGCGGTTTGGATTCTTGCCATTCCTTTGTGATTCTTCTTTGTACCATATTGTCGCTTGAGCAACATGTGCACACCAATTAAGTTTTCTAGTCATTTAATTTTTTACCATTTTGGATTGAAAAGAGAAATTCTTGCATAGTCTCTCATTGATTTCGTCTGTGCAAGAATTTCAGAAATTTGATAATGGAACTTAACTTTACTGCATCAGGTAACAGATTTCTTACAGGCGTCATTTAAAGTTATTCATGTCCTGTCCTGGGATTACAGGACAAAAACACTTATACGAAGATTTTGTCAAGCTGGCAACCCATTTGACAAATCTTCGTGGGTGAGCTAAGGATGGAAGGATGGGACACAAAGTGAGTTATTTTTACCCCAACTAAGGGAAAATAGTACCAAACTATTGTTTGCTCCAATTTTTTTTTTTTTTTTATTTCACCATATATGAATTACAGTAATCTTATGATTCAGCTGAGATTGTCCCTTAATTTAATCATGCATGATTTTTGAATGGAGAACAAAGACAAGACAGTGAAACAGTAACTAATCCATTGAAGCATCAAAAACCCAGGTCCCCTCCTTTAAAGCTAAAGTGTTGATCACCTTTAATCCTCATCAGTATTCATGATGAAAAAGATAGCGACTTTTTAGCGTTTTAAGCAGCTTTATTTATTTATATTTTTTTTCCCTTTCACGAGGATTGCCTTCAACCCAAGTGTCACAGCTTCCATGTTCTATTTTGGCCTTATGCCCCATGTAAAGTCGAGGCACCAGAAACCCATGCACTCAGCCACCAGCTTCCACAGATTGTAGGACCAGTTAACCCCATTGCCCTTTGACTTTGATGGCCTCTCCTACCCAAGTCCTAGATTGATTTTTTTAAGCCATCATATATAATTGCATGAATCTCCTAATAATACAAATTATATGGTTTAATTTTGATATGATCATCTTGTTTTTAATTCTTTCAATGATTGTGATCTGTTCGCGAATTAATCTTGAATTGTAATCATTCCAGTTGAGTTGTTTGCCACTTTCATTTGGTTGTCATCTCATGAAGTACACCTGAATTTCAAGAATTGGCACCAAATTTTACGGATAAACTAGTACATAAATTAAATTCAAATAGAATAATTTTCCATTTCTAAGTAAATCAAGAATGATAATTATAGTTACCCACATTATGATAATTTGCAAGAAAAATGCAGATAATTCATTTTTATTATTTTTCAAAAAAGTAAGAGTACAATGATTTTGGTAGCATGGCCATCAACTGCTTCAACTACAACTCATCATCTAAGTCCCCACACTCTAAAGCTTTTAAAGCCACACAAAAAATACATATAAGGTTCACTTTTTATATAGGAAGACATTGTGGAGTAGATGTCTTTATGCAAAGCAATGAAAAGTAATGACTAGTGGGGTATTGTCCCTTATGGAATCCGGAGGACAATGATCACAATCTGCTAAATCAATTTCGCTATTAATCAATCCACACATGAAAATTAAGTTGAACTTCCTATTTTCAGCTCTAGTTATGAATTTAAATTTATGGGTGGTTCGTGGTGTTTTTACCTGTGAGAGTAATAAGATGATAACACACTATGATTCTTTTGGTCTCCCCACAGTAGACCTACCAAAATTTCTCTTTTCATGTTTGAGCATCAACACACCCTTTTTTCTCTTCTTTTTCCACATGATCAGAGCTCTTGAATTGGAAATTTGCTGATAAAAAAAAAAAGAATTATATATATACACTAAATATAATGATTTGTCTGTGAACAACGTAATCTGAGTTTGCTTGGAAGAGTTCTTAGATTTAAACTCTGCTAAACATATTCTTAGAGAGGATAAAAAATATTGACTATTGTTAGATTCGGAATATGATAATTGTTTTAGATGACAAAACAGCCGCGATTTATAAAAAAAAATACATATAGTAACTTGCCACAGTGTGCATGAACTGAAAAGCATTGATACAGTTAATTGGTAGGACATAGTGTCTTGTTTTATAATGAAAATTGGTGTGCAAATGGTAACCAAGAAGGCCAAAAAGAGGTTGGATTTTCCCTCAGGCTTCCAGTTCCCAAGCGGCGGGAAATTTGATTGGGAGCTGAATGCTCTACAGTAACCAACATTAATCTAATTTCGATTATGCTATATATGATCAAATTCGTGGTGAAATGTGCAACGGACTTCGTCTCTCTGTCTCTGCTGCCTCTAACAAAAATTAAATTTCTGTTAATGATTAATATTGGCAAAATTACTATTTACATCCTGTAATTTGACATAATATATTAATATTTTTTTGAGATTTGAAAATATATAATTTGCTCCGTTTAGTTTGACATAATATATTAATATTAATCAATAACAGATTTGACATAATAAATTAATATTAAACAATTAAATGCACGTCAATGAGTGATTTGACTTAATTTATAAATAATATAATATGTATAGTTTAACTAATAATTTCTTATAAAATCGAAAATAATTATTGTGATCATAGAAAGAAAATTACAGTATTCCTCGAGGGAAAAATAATTAAATAAACTCATAATTAAGTTGACTCCTAGCCAGTAAAAATCTACCATGATCGATCATCCGTAATTAATTGTTTTAAGAAATTTGTTTTTAATTATCTTTATAATCATTAGTTTTAATAAGTCAAATATTCGAAAATATCCATCCATTTGTTATAATGGAGGTTTTTTTTTTTTTTTTTTCTATGGTGTCGTGATGATTTTGATCTTGCTGATCCATATATGGAGATCAAGGCCGCCATTATCATGGATCACGACTATGAATGAATGTTTGAGGTAGTAAGAAATGGATGGCTACTTGTAATTTGCCTTGAAAAATCATGAAAAAAATTGTTTGGAAGTGAGAAAATGGTAGAAAAATGACAGTATCCAGAGAAAATAAGGTACCATTTAGAGTGTCGGATTTTAAATCCATGGATTATAAATTGTAAATAATTCATGAATTTTAATAATTTTATCGTTTAATTTAACTATAAAATTTATAAATTGATAATGTAATTATTTTTACATGTTTATTTCAATGACCGCAATCCATTGATTTAAATTTTACTCTTTATTAAATATTGATAATTATTATTAATTAAATATATATAATCAATTCCCCTATAGGCTTAAAAATTTAAAAAATAAAATTGATTATTTTAAAAATAAAAAATAAAATTATTATATGTTATAATACTTAATTACATTGATAAAAAATATTTTTTATTATGTAATAATAATAATAATAAAGCAATTAATTTATATTAAAAAAATGGTTTTTATTTTTTAGGATTAATAAATTATTAATTTATTAGGGATAATTTTGAAATAAAAAAAATCTAGCAACAATTTTTCAGTGTTCAAAATTCATGAATTTTGAATTTTTCCATTTAAAGATGAAAAATTAAATTTTTAAAAAATGAAAAATTTTGGTAGATGAAAGATTTTTAAAAAATTATGAATTTTGATATTTTTTAAATAGTAAAAACAGTAAATTTAGTATAAATTCATGAATTATTTAAAACTATTCATTTAAAATCCTTTGCTCCAAATATAGATTAAAAGATTTTTTTTTTTAAAAAAAAGAAACTCAGATCTCGAATCTAATTTACTCTTCAAAATTAGCTAAATAAAAAAATTACAACGGCAACCGGCAATTAACAATTAAAATTCGGCAAAATAATTACGTATCATTCATAAGCTTTAGAATGATGATTTCGTGCACGGAGACGGAGGCTCAAAATGTAAGAAAAATTTCGCAATTAAATTAATAAAATTAGTCATTATCATTATAATCCGTTGGTCTAATCTGCAAATAATAATTAGATAAAGTGTCAGTAACATTTCAATTCCATTACTCAAAAAATCTTAGCACAAATAATTTTGTCAAATCTATCTGATTGGATTTTGGGTTGTCTTGCCAAGTTAATTAATTACTTAAACACGTATTAGTGGCCAAATCAGGAACAGCTAATACTGATATAAACATAAAGGTATCAATTAATCAAGCGTCATTAGCTAGTCACGTGGCTGTGGGTGGTGTGTCAATTTCAATTTTTACTTGAAATCCACCTCTTGCTATCATAGCTACGATCCTTTCCTTTGCACCTAAATATATTAATATTAACTTATCATAAATATTTTGTAATTTTAATATAAATTAAAAAAAATTAAACGTATATGCCTATTCAATCGTTCGATTGGTAATGGAAAATATATTCGATAATTTCATTACTACCTCTATGATTGACCCACTTGATCTTCTAATAAGAAAAAATTAACAAATATATTTTTTCAGTCTTCAGTAAACTGATTTTTTTTTTTTTGACTAATGTCTATATGAACATTTTTTGGCTTGGAAAAAGGAGAGAATTTCTAAGAGTGGATAAGAAGCAAGCTTAATAAGAACGCCACACATTTCACTTATGTGGGATTTACTATATATTTTTTTATTCCATTCTTCAGCTTCAGCTTTGTTCTGTCTCCTACATTTATGATATGAAATTTCCTGTAAATATTGTATTATTTGTTTTTTCATCATTTAATTTTGAGTAGCATGAACCTTAAATTGTGAAAATTTGAAATGTAAAGAATTAAATTTCTAAGTGAGGGATTTTGAAATATTTTAAATTTGAATTCATTAGATAAAAGATTGATAAAAGAAAGATAAGATTCGAACAGAGTAAGAAAGTGTGATATACACAAAAATATTGATAAATACATATCACAAAAATGGTTTTTTTTTTTTCATGTTTATATATAAAAAAGTGAATGTAGAAACTCAATCTTTGGGGAGAAAACCTGAACCAAACAAGGAAAATTATATATTTTTTTCTAATAATTTTATTATCCTACCCTTCTCATTATCTCTGAAAAAATGAAAATTTTACTAACTTTAAAGTTAGAAAAATCAATAGTCATTTTACCCCGAAAGTGAAGCCTCTCAAATTTTAAAAATATTTTATAGAGATCAAATTAAAATTTATAATTGAAAAAGAAATAATTTCTACCATCTTATTTCACCATTTTGTAAATATATAAAAAAAGAAATTCACAATTTCCTCAAAAAAAAAAAATTTTTTTTAAAAAGGAAAGTCACAATGTAGAAGGACACCAACATGCAATTAATAAAACAACAAAAAATCAAAGAAAATGGTGAATACCCGCGAGTCTTTGTTTGGCATTCTTAATTTTTAATAAAGGAAAAAATAATTTCCAAAAACCAAAAATATTTAGTTGGCAAACATGTGATAGAAGCAGCTTTATGCCTTATAATACCAACTAAACCTTCCCATTATACACTTCACATTATGATATGATTCCCCCGACCCAATGTCACCAATCAATTCTGGTCCCAATTCATCCCATTCTTCCACTTCTATAGTCCAACTCTATTTTCATCTTTCACTATTATCACAACTATACCATTTTTCTATATTAATTAAACTATATGTACCTTACTCTTCTCCAAACTCAAAACAATAATTCCTATAAAAATACCAAAAACTTAAATACAAAAAATACATTAATAAAATAATGAAATTTTAAAAAATATATGTAGAATTATAAAAAAAAAATTCCTTGAAAAAAAAAGAAGAAAAATATGGAAACTTGGTCCTAATGGATAATGATAGAAGGACATTTTTGGAATTTTATTAATAACACAAAGTTGAGAATGTTTGAAGGGGAAGAAGGCACACGTTATTTGATGATGACGCAGATACAAACACAGAGGAGGCCGCAGGGTGTGTGCGTTTAGGAGCTTGCGTACGGCGCCATATTGCGCCCAGATGCCCATTTAAGCTTTGCTCTGCCATAGCCAACCTGCTCATTTTACCTTTCACAGCCACATCACTCCCCATCTCTCTCTTTTATAATCTTCCAACTCAACATAAACAATAAGATACACAAGTGAAATCTCTCTCTCTCTCTCTCTCTCTTCAGTCTTGAGCTCTGTGTTCTGTATTGCACATATATATACACACACACATACGCTTACAAGAGTATCGGATTGGTGTCTTTACTTGGCTAGAAATCTGGTTGCTGGTGAATTTACTTCCTGATGATTAAGGGATGCATTGAAGTTTCTTGGATTTTCAAGGAATGAACTATCTGTTAAAGGTACATGTATGATATATGTTAGTAGGTCTTTCTCTCTACTTAAATGCTATTCAATAAGGAACAGTGTTCTTCTCCAATTCTGTTTCTTCCTGTTCTGAAACTCTTAACCAAGTTATTGAATTGGGTTTTGATAGGAGTTGCAGATTTAGAGGAAGAGGAATCATACGTTAAAAGATGAGTACAAGAGTCAGAACAAGGCTGCAGTCCATCACAGGTCCGGCGATGCCTGAAAAAGTAAGCTAACTTATCATACTTTAATCAATATCTTATAGTATCCGTTCGATCTTTAATCGTTTTCTTTCTTTAATTATATTTGTTTTGAAAATAACATCTGTTTTTACTGTAGATATGAAAGCTTTATTTTATATATTTTTTCTGAAACTATGGCTTCAGTTTCAACGCGGAGGATCCAGATGCTTAGAGCTCCTATAAATCCCGATAAAGTAGCTTTTTTTATGGGATCCCAGAACGAGTTTTCCGTAAAATCTGTGGAATAGAAAACAAGATACCATTTTTCCACAATTTTCTAATTCAGATTCCTAATTGGCCATAACCAAACAAATTCTGCAGTCTTGAAATTTCCTCAAAAATTCTTAATTTTGTTAGTCTTAGTTATTTACAATGGTAGTGGATTTTCACTACTCAAGCTTCTTGCTTATCGTACTTGCTATTTTTTTCAATATTTTGTTGCAATGAAGGAGAAGGTAGAAATACAGGGGAGCAAACAGGGGAATGCGGACAGAGCAGCTAAAAGTCGACAAGCCTCAAGTAGAGAGAAGAAAATAGCATTGCAGCAAGATGTATGACCCATCTCTATTGTCATTTTGCTTCCAAATTTAAGATTCGTCTATATATTTTCCTTTTCCTTTTTGGCATTAGCTCTTCTCTTAACTGAGCAGCCAAAATTGCAACTGTACAGGTTGACAAACTAAAGAGGAAGCTCAGGTACGAAGAGAATGTTCACAGAGCTTTGCAGAGAGCTTTCAACAGACCTTTGGGAGCTCTTCCTCGCCTTCCTCCTTATCTGCCTGCGGCTGTAAGTGATTCGTAGTCCCTCTGTTTCAAGCTTAGATTTTATCTAAAATCATTTCTAAGGGGAACCCGTAGCGGAATTCCAAAGGATGAAAAGAATTATCATAAAAAGATCTTAGTTGAATGAAATAAATCTATAGCAAAATGAGGAGAGTTGAAATCCATCTTCAGTTTCAATCGATACTTTAACGATCAATATAAAGATTCATTTCGGTATATTTATTAATTCTTTTATATTGAATCAAAAAATGCATACGGTTTGAATATAAATCTTGATGCTGGATTTTAGTTTTTGTAGACGCTAGAGCTTCTGGCGGAAGTAGCTGTTTTGGAAGAAGAGGTAGTTCGGCTCGAAGAACAGGTTGTGCACTTTAGGCAGGACCTGTATCAAGAAGCTGTATACATTTCAAGCTCCAAAAGGAATGTGGAGAGTTTTGCAGATTTATACGACATGTCCCCAAGCAATAATCCCACTCAAGACACTAAGGCCGTAGCTGGAAAAATCAAACATTTGCGTTCTCTTTCCGGTGAGCTTCTGGTTTAACATAACGCATTGACAGTGCGAATTTCATTGCCTATGCAAAAAAATATCTTTATTTTTTATGATATTTCTTGGTAATTTTTACAGATGATGGACAAGGGAAAGAGAATCAGTTGTGTACTAATTCTGTGAAGAAGAACAACAAGAATTCATCAGTCCATAAAACCCAAATAAGCTGGACTACAGTGAAAAGACATCCCACTGAAAATAAACCAGCTGAGAAGAGTTTAGATCCCCAGAAATTACAGGTCAGTAGCATGGAATGATTCCTCAATCTAACAGAGTTGTTGAGCTAAATTAACAATATATGCATAAATATGCAGCTAGAATGTAAAGGAGTAGGCCAAGAAAATGGAGAAGCAAGTAATGTTAGTGCTGCAGATGTAAGGCTATCAGGAGATGACAGCCCAAACAAGATCTCTGAAGACATTGTGAAATGCTTGTCAAGCATTTTCTTGAGAATGAGCTCAATGAAGAACAGGCGTACTGCAGAGAATCTACCTTTCTTATCAACATTAGTGTCTCACGAAAATGTTGAAGAAATTGAATTTGGAGATCCTTATGGTATATGTTCGGAATTTGGGAAGAGAGATATTGGTCCATACAAGCATTTATTTGCTATAGAAGCAGGCAAAATGAATCTTAACCGCACATCAAACTCTTTGTTTCTGCTTCGCAGGCTAAAGTAAGCTCTCGTTCATTAAAATCTCATAGATTTCTTGCTTTTGTTTTCACGATTTGTAACTTAAATTTCTTCTGAATTCTCAGACTTCTACTTGGAAAACTTGCGTCCGTCAACTTACAGAACCTCACCCATCAAGAAAAGCTTGCCTTCTGGATAAACATTTACAATTCCTGCATGATGAATGTATGTGATTCTTTTTCGTATAAAATTTAGTAAGTTTGTATCTATCAAGTTACATATGGTTTGGTTTCATCTATATTCAAATATTGACAGAACCATCTGCTGTTGAATGTTTGTTCAGGCATTTCTAGAGCATGGAATACCAGAGAGTCCGGAAATCATTGTTGCACTAATGCAGAAGGTATAGGCCCATACACATCATTCAATTAGTAGTTGTAATACTCAATTGATAGCCTACAAATACAATAGAAATATGAAAAGCCATCTTTGCTTATGCTATTTCTATCTTATACATTTTCCTTTTCCATTTCTAAATACTTAGGCAACAATAAATGTCGGGGGACACTCGTTAAATGCAATAACAATTGAACATTTCATCCTCAGACTACCTTATCATTTGAAATATGTAAGTGATGCCCTATTTCAACTTCATTAAAAACTTCTTCCAAAAATATTGATTCTCTGTGCCTTATCAATTCAAACTTGCAAGTTGTGCCTATTATTTCAGCTTGATTATTATTTTTGATATGCCATCAGGCTCTTTCAAAGGGAGCAAAGAATGATGAAATGACAGCGAGGAGCAGATTCGGATTGGAGTTATCAGAACCATTAGTAACATTTGCCCTTTCATGTGGAAGCTGGTCCTCCCCTGCTGTAAGTCTATACATAATGTCTATGGATGTGATTTACAGCTTCATTTAGGCCCGCACTCATTCTGATGATTTATATTCTTGCACATCGTTTGTTCCCTGATAATATATACTTGTATTTATTTCCATAAAAATTCATGGGAATCTGTATTATGCACTAATTAATTGCAGGTGAGAGTCTACACTGCATCTCAGGTTGAAAACGAGCTGGACGTGGCAAAAAGAGAGTATTTGAAGGCTGCAGTTGGAATTTCAACAAGAAAATTTGCAATCCCAAAATTGTTGGATTGGTACTTGCTGGATTTTGCAAAGGACATGGAGTCATTACTTGACTGGATCTGCCTTCAATTACCAAGTGAATTAGGCAAAGAAGCTATTAAGTGCCTTGAGAGAGGTAAAAGCGAACCCCATTCCCAGGTCGTTCAAATTATGCCTTATGAGTTCAGTTTTAGGTACCTTTTGTACACATAATAAAAGTTCCATTACCATTTTTGTTTACATGATTCTTGAGGAGTTGCAGTCTCAATTTTGTACAAAGCTATAGGTTAAATATCAATGATAAATGTATAATTTGATCATGCTGTAAGTATTAGTACAAAAAGAAAGGGTTTCCCTTCCATATTTACAGCATTCTGCCTGAAATAAACTTATGATGGAGTTGTACATAAAATGATAAAAGGTTATTTTCTGAGAAATCTTTCTTGGTTTTATAGTTTATGCATATATGACTCATGGGGGGTCTGAAAGATCTGTATCAAACTTTGAGGTTTATGTCACATAAATTGAGAACTGGAAGCTTTCTTCATTACAGTGCGAGTATGGTGCAGAGAGAGTATAAAGTTATAGTAACTTTTTTGGGGAATAAAAAAAAAAAAAAGATTTGGTTGGAGTTGTTCGATCTGACTTCACTGAGAGAAAGTATTGAATCTGACTGCTTTTTCTGAAAGTGATCTGCCACCTATATGGACAATAAAACAAACATGTGAATCCAAACTAATACAGTTTCACTGAGGAATAATAGCTGTAACTACTAAATAGTGGTACCCAATTTCTGTGTCTCGCATATTAATGGATTATCAAGCATGAGGTCTCAAAATCTAGTTTTGGGTATGAAATTTTAAAAACTTGGGAGGGAGCGTTTTACTCCCTTAAATTAAAAAAGTGCAAATTATGATAAACTTCGTATTGCAAGTCTAATATTATTCGAACTCGAAAGTTTATTAAACATCTTATATTATCAAATTAACAGCATAATCTTTGATAGGACATAGCAACAAATTTATATATAGCAGCAACTGGTTGGCATTGCATAGGTGAGAGATGGGTTGATGGAATATAAACTTTGTCCTATGCTGAAATGAAGTTATGCAAGTGGGTGGTCCAAAATCATACTTTATTATAATATTGATTGATAAATGGAGCTATATCTACCATCCATATAATAAGCAAAACAACAAAAATGCTTTTCCATAGAGAAGAAAAAATTCATCTCTTCCTACCAAAGCTGAAGCCTAAATTGGGCCATGGTTCTTAGCTTTAGACCTGTGTACTCTGCTGGACTCCTGCAAATTCAATCCACCCCACCCATATTATGATATATTCAGGATTTGCACTGTGCCTTTAGATACTAGTGCCCATACTTTCTGATATTTGCTGACTTTTGGTGTTTATATAAATTTTTTATTTTTATTTTTTACTTTTTTATATCTTTTTATTGTTTGTGTGTAAGATAATAATTATTTTTTGATGAGATTTTTTTGCTTCATTTCGGAT
>CATIWF010238673.1:0-14067 GCA_949630135.1 Balakata baccata | reverse complement strand
AAAAACAATGCCATTTTGGGGCGGTTTGAAGCAGCTCCTCAATCTATCTGCATGCTGCATTTTGATTATTATTCAGGGATAAAATTGGATAGAAACTCTTCAGTGTCTGCCAACATAGATTTTATTATATTAATAGAAGGTCCTGTCAAAATCCATGAGAAAGAAGTTGGCAATTTGCAATTTTCCTCTTTGTTTGTACCAAAAAACACCAACCCCAATTTCGGTAATCAATGACAATTTGCATTTTGCAGCCACCAGTCCCTATCTGGAATTTGGAGTGCAAGGGAAGTAGGCGTATTAAAGCGACATCGTTTTACTGCTAAACCATTTTTTTTCACCGACTTCCCTTGAATTCAACTTGTGGGAATATTCATTTTTTAAAATTCTATTATTTTATCCAACTTCCCATTTACAGAGATTCAGATCTTTTTTCGTCTCTGTATAAGAACATAGCTAAAAGAAAACAGAGTGCTCTGTTTTTCTGAATCTCAATAACCGAGAATGGCATCGAAGCTCACCTCGTCACCAAATTCTCTCCTTCTCCAAAACCCTAATCGCCACCGTCTCCTCCAACCCAATCCCGCCACTATCACTTTCTCTAGTTTCTCCAACAACCAAAACAAGCCCATTTCTATCAAATGTTCAGCCACGTCAACAGCTCCGGTCTCGCCAATCCCAGCCCAGACTCTAGATCCCGAAGGCCTTGTCTTCAATTTCGCCGCCGGCCCCGCCACCTTGCCCGCCAATGTCATCAAGAAAGCCCAGTCGGAGCTTTACAACTGGCATGGATCTGGCATGAGTGTCATGGAGATGAGCCATAGAGGGAAAGAGTTCCTTTCTATTATTCAAAAATCCGAGGCTGATCTCCGCGCTCTCTTGAATATCCCTGAAGATTACTACGTTTTGTTTCTCCAGGGCGGCGCCACCACCCAGTTCGCGGCAATCCCGCTTAATCTGTGCAAACCCGATGACGTTGTTGATTTTGTGGTTACTGGGTCATGGGGTGATAAAGCGTTTAAGGAGGCACAGAAGTTCTGCAAACCTAATGTGATTTGGTCAGGAAAATCTGAAAAGTATACAAAAATTCCATATTTTGATGGATTAGAACAGAACCCAAATGCCAAGTATTTGCATATTTGCGCCAATGAGACTATTCACGGAGTGGAATTTAAGGATTACCCAAATTCGAAAAATGGAATCTTGGTAGCTGATATGTCTTCGAATTTCTGTTCAAAGCCTGTAGATGTATCGAAGTTTGGTGTGATCTATGCTGGTGCTCAGAAGAATGTGGGTCCATCTGGAGTCACAATTGTGATAATCAAGAAAGATCTGGTTGGAAATGCTCAAGAAATCACTCCTGTAATGCTGGATTACAAGATCCATGCAGACAACAATTCACTGTATAACACCCCTCCTTGTTTTGCCATTTACATGTGTGGATTGGTTTTTGAGGATCTTTTAGCTCAAGGTGGATTAAGTGAGATTGAAAAGAAGAACAAGAAGAAGGCAGAGTTGCTGTATAATGCCATTGATGAGAGCAATGGTTTCTACAGATGCCCAGTTGAGAAGTCTGTAAGGTCACTGATGAATGTGCCTTTCACACTTGAGAAATCTGATTTGGAAGCTGAGTTTATCAAAGAAGCTGCTAAGGAAAAGATGGTTCAGCTTAAAGGGCATAGGTCAGTAGGAGGAATGCGAGCTAGTATTTACAATGCTATGCCTTTGGCTGGAGTTGAAAAATTGGTTGCTTTCATGAAGGATTTCCAGGCAAAGCATGCTTGATTCTGTGATTTGATCAAAGTCCAATTTCTGTTTTACTATTTTGGATGCTATTAAAAGGCCTTATGATTGATTTTGTTAGAAAAAAAATATGCAACATTATTGAGTTTTCTGTTTGTTTCTATTGCTTAGTGCTTCAATCGATATCGCAGTTTGTTGTCTTGATTGCAGTCTCAAGCTTAATTTAGCTAATACATGCACTGTTTATTTTATTTATTTGTTTATAATATATTACTTTAGGTAAAATCAGGTTTGATTTATTGTAGTTATTTTGTTAAATTTTTTATTATAAATACCTTAGATTATGGTGAAAGATAAAAAAAATTACTAAAATATATTTTCTGATTAATGTAATATTTAAAATTTAACCAAAAGAATATATAATTTAATTAAAATGAAACAGAAATAGCGAACTATATAATTTTTAAATTTTAGGGATATAATGGTACAATAAGTCAAAGTAATTTTTCCATTATTTTATTATTTTGGTTTAAAAATTTGTTAATGTACTTCATTGAAGTTTGAGAGTAAATTTCAGAATGAGAGGAACTTGGGGAATAGATTATCAGTAGCAATCTGTCAAGTCGCCATGTCCTAGGAATTTAGCTACTATATACTTATTTGACTTCAGATGAGTCAAGATTTTACTTATGTGAACCCTATCCCATTGATAGAATGCTATAACAATATTATGGACTAAATCTAAGCAATGCATTGAATTCAAATTCATTTCATTTGCAGCAGCAAATTCTTCATATGTATATATATCCCAATAGACGTTATTTCAAACAAATATTTTCCTTTTCATTTATACTCTACAATTCCGATGAACGGCCTTTTTTTTTTCCCTGAAAAGGAAGACGCCGTCGAACTTTATGATGACTCCAGAAAGGCAGAAACTCCAATCTACAGCTGCCAAGAAGCTCTTCACCAACATTTTTTCGCACGTCAATATTCTCTTGTGATTTTTCTTTACAATATCTGAATATTTGCATAAAACACTGAGAAGGGTTATGTTGCAAAAAATACATACGGTGATAATAATTCTTAGCTTTGAATCAGCTAGCAAGCACCCAAAGCTGCAGCGGCATAACTGTTGTAGACACGCAATAAAAGAATTCTTTCAAGTGTCTTGTTGAAGTCTTATGAAAATGAGAATCTTGAGAAAAGAGAGAGTGCAGATCCTGAAGAATCGCTTGCTGGACTTTGTGTAACATCATTGGATGTGCGATATGCTTGTTGACATTTCACCACCTGCTTCCATAAACAAATGTCCAGAAGAAACACCCAAGTTAGGTAAATTGCAATAATAGTAATTTGGAAAGAAATTAACACTCAAGAGATTAGTCCCTTGAACTGAAATGCAGTATGCGCTGCTATCATAATCATGAACCCCATAATGACATGCCACTTGTGGAATGGCCTTGGAACAGCCATCAAAAGAATCTGCTATTATGGTTTTGAAAATTGAAAGTACTACTTTCTATTTCCACCAGTAAAAAATGGAAAAACTGAAGATCTTACTCCAGGCAGATAAAATTGGAAAAAAAAGAGAGGAAAAAAAAAATACAAATATCACAAAGCTGGACGAAAAATTCATTATTTAATGGAAATCCCATATGTGCTATTCATCATTTAAGCCAAGACACAAGAAACACTATGTTCCAACCTCCAAACAATAATCAAAATTCCAGAAGATCAACTGATATGATTCACCAAGACTCATAACAGAATCATGTGGCACTGCAGAAGAATAAGATTTTCACCTCTTCAGGACTGAATTGCAGAAGCATTGCAATAACAGGCAACAGGGCCTCCACTTCACCTACTCATTGAGAATGAAACAAGATAAAAACCATCAGAATGTCAGACAACCCTCGTATCTTGATACTTCCATCAATAAAGGGGGAAAAGAATACAAAGTTTATCTTCTTTAATTGATTTTTCAGCATGAATACCTGTTTCAAGAAGCTTCAAGACAACATTTTTCAGATATGTCATATCCACCCCCTCCCTTTTCTGCGTTCTCTCCATGTTGCGTAGTTCAGCCTTCAACATGGCTTCCTATACTCATCACATGAAAAAATGTCCATCATCGGGAAAAGGAACTAGTTAAAAGAAAAGTAGTTGGTTTCTTATCCATCAGAAGTGTGCTTCCCCTTCAACTCAGCTTATCTAGCAGTTATTTGATGAGACAGTGGTCTATAGACTATCATTCCAGCTAAGGGTGTAAACAAGTCAAGCTACTCCTGAGCTACTCGAGCTCAACTCGGTTACACCCTACTTGAAAACCTTCCAACTCAAAATCAAATTGCTCATTTCAGAACGTCATCAAGATCTGATCATATTAATTAGTTTTCTTGGCATACCATTCTAGAATGTTAAGGAACTCCATCTTGTCTTAAAACAACTTCTCATAAATGTCGTATCATTTTCTGAGGGCAATTCATATATTAATGTTGTGCCTTAACTACACTGATTTCACAAAGACATTTCTCAATCACATTGTTCTGCTCGTCCACATGGATTCCTTGATGGATAATATACACAAATATTAGAAACCAACAGAGATCAAGGGATTTTATACCTGTTGGCTATGAAGACGATTTTCCCGTTCAAGTTCCTCGATTTCCTCCTAATTTAAAACAATTATCAGAAGTTGCACTGTGTAAAAGAAATTGATAAAACTCTAAATCAGGAATGACATACTTGAAGTGCCAAAATATGCCGCTGTGATTGTGCTAATTCTTCCTCTCTCTGAGCTTGCTGTCTTGCCAAGAGCTGAAATTTAAAACAAAGATTATCACAAAGCTATCTAACTGTGCCTATTTAACCTTCCTGGTTCAAGTCAAAGTCCGAAATAACTGTTTACAAACTATATATTGCATGCATGTCATGAATATTGCCAAAAAGGGAAATTAATAAGAGGAGAATTTTTCTATCATAGCATATACACAATATCAGGATGACTTCAGCGTTTTATTTTGATTATCAGTAATCCATTACTGCAAGCTTGTTACAATTACTTCTCACACCAATTCATTTCCACTTCATATATAAAATTCCTTAGCTGGAAAAATTTTAGTTTCCTCATATAAGACATTATACACATATATCCCTCTTCCTAAGCAGATGAACATTTTAGAACCAAACCAAGGAAGTAGCCATCCTCAGCGAAACAAGTATGCTCGTTGAATAAATATAGCCACCAGAAATTATATAGACAAGTTTCTTATAAGAAATCAAGCAGCATTTTAGAGACATCTGTAGCAGTAATATCACTAGACTGGAAATGCGATGAAAATGACACAGAAATCAACTGCATGTAGGTGAACCAGAACCTATGTTGCAATCATAACAACTTTTCCTTCAGGCACCCAAAAGATATTCTCATTCTCCTATTAACATAGCTTTCCAATGAATATTTTCTTCTTATGGAAGGTAACAGCATATGATCATTCCTGGGAGAAAAAAACGGTCATACCAGGATCTGCTGTTCTGCAGCAGATGTGTTTAGATTTGGTGCATCCTGTTTTTTTGAGGCTGGCAATGACATTTCAAATACAAGATTAATTAGAAACATAAATGGATTGATTTGCTATAACCATAAAGGTTTCTACTTCAGTCTTACAAAAATAAATTGGCAAAAGAATTAAGGATATTTCTCATACCTGTAATGTTATGTTCATTTTGATTAGCCTGGGACATAGTTAGACCAAGGATTACAATGATGGACAAAAATTTCAAACGATAGTTTTAGGTACCACAAATAAGCTTTGACAATATTTTTAGGCAAAAGAAGAAAAAGATACTGGTGGTCTTGATTCCATAGAGCGGCGAAGATTCTTGTTATCATCAACAAGTTTAGAGATTTCTTTGTCCTTTTCCCCAATCATCCTATCAGCAAGGTCGCGGAATGAATCATGCTCTTCCTACATGATTAGTCCAATCAATAAGTAATTATAGTAGATTCAATTGCTTCATACAAGCTGAATAGGAATGCGTTATGATCCCACTTGCAAGGTATGGGACTTGAATCCCACATTGGAAAACTAAGAAAGTGATGTGGGATTTATATGGATTTAGGGCTCTCCAACCTCTTGAGCTAGCTTTTGAGGTGTGATTCTCCCTAAGTTCATATCAGAATGTTAGTAATATACCTTCAGTTTTTTATACTGTAGCTTAAAATCCTCTAATTCTCTTTGTACATTTTGTCCAGCAGATACTTCCTTTTCTTTTTTCAAAGCCTCATATCTCGCTGCAAATTTGTTATCAACCCAAAATTTGTTATAAATCCATTAAATATGAATGTTTCAGGGAAAAGAAGGACAGAAGGGAAGAAAACTCTAAAAAGATGAGTTTTAAATTAAGCACAGATATATTACATTTCCATGTTTCTTCCAAATTTTGAAGGTTTATTTCCAATGTTTCTTTCTCTAATTGGTGGTGAGAATTTGCAGAATCAAGTTTTCTTTCTATTCCCTTGATCTGCTGCTCGGCATTTTCTAGAGCTGCATCTCTGAAACAGAAATAAATTTAACAGTCTAAGATTGATGCTTTGTACTGTCCAAACTTTTGACATCTGATCTGAGAGTACAAATTGAACCGTAATAACATGTGGTACAATGGCAGTAAAAGGAGAAACCAACACCATTAAAATAAATATAAAAAGGTATAAACAAAGGTAACGAGAATGTCAAAGGGTATTACATCAAAAGAGTGATTCCAAGAAACACAATGCAGACATGCAAAACAAAAGGAAGTTAATCAAAGAAGACTAGGAATGGATCACACAAGCAATGTAATCCTAGAAATCATAAATTCATGGTAAAGCACAATCGCATTAATTTAAAACTCTTTGAAATGATTGACTTCAAGTTCAAGCATGAATGTAACAGAAAGGAATTTGCAACCTTTGAATTCTTTGTATCTCCATAGCTATTGCATACACAAACATACAGAGAGATGGACAAACAACAGAGAAGCAGGGAGGTATTGAATGAATATAGCTTCATGAAAATTTTGAGGAATCAAATCTTGTTACCTTTCAGCAAATTCTTTATCACGATTAGCCAATGCATTCTGAAGATCCTCGAGAGCCTTGTCCCTTTCTGCAGTTATTGATGATACTTCTGTTTCAGCCTCCTATAAAACAGGATAATTATTAGGAAAGAAAAATTATGCATTTGCTCATCTATTAAATAAATTAAACCATGAGCATGTACTTTTAGTGCTTCCTCCAGAGCTTTAAGTTGTTCAGAGTCCTTTGCTGCTGCTAGCTCTGCATCTTTTTTCTGGAGCAGTGCATGAGCACGAACCTTATATGAGGAAAATTCACTCTCAAGGCGATTTATCTGCAGTACGTAAATTAATGAGGAATGCATCAGGGCAGAATTTAAGAAAATTTAAATCCACCACTTCATGTTTAAAGAATAAAAACATAGCAAAGTAGTTGACACTGATGGGAGGTTCAAGGCTCCTCAGGATTCAGTAATCACTCAGATTTCTGATTAAATTGAATGAACAGATATAGATGAAAGATCCATCTTGGAAATCTATAAAATCAATTCCAAAAATAAATGTGATTATCATTATATCCAATGAATTACATGAATGTGACATTTCAATTAATAACCTGATCCCCATCTTTATTTTCATGTATGCCAAATGAGACTACAATAACTCATAGTCTTATACAAACAATAATGAGTATGCAAAGCACATATTCTTTAAGCTAGTTCCTAATATAGATAGCCCTTCATGAATGTTTTAAGTTGCGCCTTGAGGTAATACTGTCAGCAAAAGTATGCTAATCATCCTTCAAGTTTCCAGATCAAATGGTTGTTAGATCATTTTCTTTCTGGACATGTTAAGATTAAGCTGAAAGGATTAATTCATCCTCACATATGCTCTTCTCCTCAACAATTAATTAAGATTTTTGAACATTATTTTCACATTGACAAAAAAAATGCAAAGAACACCCTCTACATAGACAACCAATGTAAAATTCCCAACCCTCCTTCCCCTTGGCCAAAACCCAATAAAGAGTTCAGGAAAAACAACTTGATACCTCCTCCTTGGCAGCCAACAGTTCACTATCTTTTTTATTAAGCATCTGGCTTTGAACAGATACTTCTAATTCCATCTGACCTGCCCAACATGAAAGCATGTATATTAGTTAATCAGCATAAAAGGTAGATGTGAGTTACTTAAGTGTTCATACTTCTCATTTTAGCTGCTTCAATTTCAGCGCGAATGCGGTTACTTTCAGCAATTTCAAGTTTCAATTTGAGTGCCTGGGATGCAGCTTCCCAGCTTTCCTTTTCTTTCTCCTGATAGCATAACACATTTTAAGGAAGTGAAACTCACATATACGTGTGTAGACCAGCAAATACACATAATATTGCAAGGAAAATCAGACAAACTTGTCAGGGACAAAATTTTATTTAAAATGTGTACAGTTTTTCTTTTTTTAAGAAAAGAAAAGGGGAAAATAGATCCCACTGACTTTGACAAGAAAGAGTAGAATGATATGCTAAACAAGAGAGTCTTCATTGATTGTTAGCCATCATTTATTACAACAAAGATATTCTTTTCTGTTGCTATTGCCAGGATTTGAGCCACAAACATGTCCATAGTACAGTAGAAAAACTCATACATGTTGTCTTTCATCACTGCAACATCACTGCAACACAGAGCTCCAGTGACATTTCAAACAGGTCTTTGATTAGAGGCATAATCTCAAAGATGCATCAAAGAAGTCAAGAACAAGCTGAGAGTGGAAAAATCTAGAGATAACTGAATGCAAGCAAATAATCTTAGGCACCATTAAACGGGGTTTAAAACCCAAGATCTATCTGAGTTTAAATATCAAATTGCATGATATTCTACCTATATTTGCAAAAGAAAGATGAAAAAGTGTTCATGAATGAAGTTTTAAGGGGCAAATTTCAAATTGCAACAGTCTAGTATTTTTTTTTTTTCCGCACTCAATAACTTGTTATCAATATTCATAAATTTCGTATACGTTCCATGAACTACCCAACAAAAGACCATCCATATACTCCACTAAATATTACATTTCAAATTCGAATCTAACATTTCAGATGAATAATTATCCAAACACAATTTTGTGCAATTCAGCAAGACTATTGTAAGTATTTTACAAATTCACAACATGAGGATCCTAATGCATTTACTAGAATAAACCCATGGATAAACCATAAAACCTTTGCAGGAAACTATATTCCATGCAGATTTTAAATTATTCATTGCAAATATACAAGCCATACATGTTCATGTTTTTGGTGAGCAAGCTCTCCTTTCAAACTCTCCAAAGCAGCTTTAAGCCGTGCTGCTTCGCCGCTTGA
Source organism: Balakata baccata (assembly GCA_949630135.1). NCBI lineage: Eukaryota > Viridiplantae > Streptophyta > Magnoliopsida > Malpighiales > Euphorbiaceae > Balakata > Balakata baccata. The sequence goes on along the minus strand of CATIWF010238673.1, from coordinate 4,918 downwards.
AGCAGCATCCATCTCTGCAATTTTAGATTCCTTTTCTGCAATTATCATCTGCAGAAAGATAAGTGCTTATTAAACTCATCTCCTGGGAATCTGCTAAACAATCAAGCAGAACTAGCTCAAACTAGTGCCCCCTACACTCTTTATATCTGCATATTTACTTTAAAATAGTATTTAATATTTATGTTAAGCATGTTAATTAATAACATCAAATAATTGCTTTGTTTCAAATCGTGGACATCATTTAAACATATAATGATGAGTCAAACCTGAAGTGAAGATATAGTTTCAGTAGCTTTAGCCCTATCAGCTAAGGCATCAGCAAGTTGACTTTCCAAGTTCTCTACATTCTAACAAAAAAACAGAAACAAACATCAGGCACATGTTCTTGAGAAAAAGAAAAGCAAGGAATCTAGATATTTATATGTGAAAAAGAACATGTCTTGATGCATTTACCTTCTGATGTTTAGCAGAGTACTCAGCCATTGAAGCTTGCCTTTTCTCTTCTGCTGATTGTAACAAGCCTCTGATATCTTCCAACATCTAAAAGTAAAGCAAGTAAATATATAGAATAGGAAAGAAACAAAGGAAATATTGATAATTAAATGGCGAAGTTTAAAGGATGAATATGCTTGCAGCAAGTTAAAAGAAATTTGCTACTAATTTAAAAGAGTGTGTAGCTGCTACAGAAAAATTTGTATTTGAAAAATGCATTTGGCAAAACATCGTAAAGAATCATAGTCAAATATAATTCACTGCATCCACGTTTTCAGCACCTGTTCTTTCTCCAAAAGTGTCTGCTGTAATTCTTCTAGAGCATTCTCTTTAGGTTGAAATGAATGACGCAACTCCTCAATATTGTCACGGAGTCTGTACATCAGCAATGTTTTTAGTATTTGAAGAACAAAATAGAAACAAGACTATATATGGAAAATCTGTTCAGTTATAGAAACTTGTTTTTAGTCACTGGTCCCAAGATGTCGTCAAGGACTCAAGTGGCACATATTGCATGAGAAAATTGCAATTAATCTTGCCTATCAAGAAGATACACTCTTATAACTCCACAGTACCTAAATTATTATATCAATGGATAACAAGGACACCAGTAATAGCCTTGTCTCCAGATACTTTTTAGAATTCAGAAAGAATAAATTAAAACAAGTATAAAACTTGATTGCCAATCAACTGTGTGTTTTTGAGAAGGATAATTTTTCATCCTCAAGTAAGAAGTTGGATTAAGAAAGACAAGTGGAAGGATATGCCGTTTGGCACATTTGAACAAGGAAATGATCTTAGCTCTAGCTCTCTGCAGAAATCACCATGATAGGAACAAAAACATGAAATAAATTAGATATTTTACTTATTGTTTGCACTTCTCAATTGCTGCCTCTCTGCATCCATTGCTTTTAATGCATCATTTGCTTGTTGTCTTGTGCGCTCCAGCTCCTGCTGCAATGCTGATTGCTGGGACAAAGCTCGTTCAGCAGCTTCATTTACATCACGAAACCGAGCTTCAAGATCATCTTTTTCCTGAAATAATAATGTGCATACAATATTTGATTTCAGCTACAGAAACAAATTTAGATGCTCCTTCCTATCCTACATGCCATTAACTGCAACAATCATACCCCATACACAACCAACAAAACGTACCCTAAGTCAATATGATTTCTCATTTCTTCAAATTATGTATCCATTGAATAAAAACACAGCATCATGAATCACATTACAAAGAATATGTACCTATCACTCTCCATTTTTAGTTCTGATGTCTCACATTTCTATTTGGCTTCATTAATATTTACTACAGGAAGAGACTTTCTAGGGAAAACAAAGGACAAAAAGAGGGAAGACTATCCTTAACTATAGAAGAAAAATATTTATAAACAACAAAAATTAATAAAAACTATCCCATGGTCTTTCTGATCAAGAAACATATAAGGTAGACCCTTTATCCACTGTTGTTAGAATCTTACGATTTTCGATTCGATTCGATTCATCAAATTCGTATCGATTCACATGAAAAATAAGTTGAATCTTAACGCAAATTTAAAATTACACTGAATCGTGACGATTCATGATTCGAATCATTCAATTTATATCGATTCACATGAAAAACGAGTCAAATCTGAGCAAATATGACTACTTTCTTCTTCTTCTTCTTCGTGATTAGAAATTCAAAATATAAAATGATTTATATTACTTATTTTAGTTCTTTCAAATTATATAGCATTTTCTTATAAATTACAAATTTTAAACTATATTTGACTTTAGATTTAGTACTATTATTATTTATTTAGCATTTCTATGTTTAGTCATTACTACATTTCAAAACTATAGAATAATAATATAAAGAATGTTCTTAAAAATGGACATATATTAATTTTAATTAATATTATCAGGATGAACTGAATCTTACGATTCGATTTGATTCGAATCTCGATTCACAAAATTATAAATTCGAATCTCGATTTGACAACTATGCCTTTATCTAAAAAGAATCAAAGATGATAAAAACACTGAAACATTAAAACAAAAATTTCCAATGAATTTAACAAAGCTTCTATCATTTATTATTCCTTTTACTTTATTTTCATTGTAAATGAGTCCCCCAAATAGTTCAAGAACAGCATTTCACAACTAATCTATGACTGATGCAGAACAAGTCACGACTCACGATTTCATTGACATGCAAACATTCAAAAATATTGTGTATAAAGAAGCATATAACTGACATAAAAATTACAAAATTTCTTGCTAACTCAACCACAGTGTTGATATTTCATCTGAACAAATAACACTGCTCAGAATCTTTCTTTATTTTCTCTGAGTTAGGTAGTATAGCATAAACAAATAATAACACCATAAACACAGGTGAAAGAAACTTATTAGGCAGTAAAATCTACCTTTTGAACCTCTTGAATACGTTGTTTTGCTCGTTTATGAAGCCTCTGAAGCTTGGAATCAAGTTCAGAGTACTTTTCTTCTCGCTCTTTTATTTCTTGATCTGACTTCTGTTGAGCTATGCAAAGAAACCATAGGTATTCAGAGTTTGGACAAAGAAAAATATGAGGATACTGATAATTCCTCAAACTACGTAACGTGAATATGACACGGTTGCTATAACTTTCCTTTTTTTTCTTTTCTTTCCTTTTTTTTCCCTTATTTTTTCCACCATTTGTGACGGAGATAAAATCCTCAAATGGGAAAGCAGACTTGAAGCCTCTTGCCCAGAGCTACAGATATTAATTTCTTGAAAAGTAAAAATGATGTCTTTAGATCTAATTGCAATTTCATGCTAGTATGAATATCTATTAGCAATAGAACTTTTTAATATAAGCAACAACAGAGAGTAACAAATGCTCCAATTCAACATACAAAGATAATAAAACAAGATCTTATTGAACATAGTACTAAAACCTCCAAACAAACACAAATTCAGACCTTCAGCAAGCTTTGCAGAGAGCAGTTGAGCTTTTGCATCTGCTTCGGAGTATACCTCACGGAGATGCTTCAAAGCTTCCTCTGCAGCACTACGCGTTTGTTTTTCTTCATGAAGTTCTCTAGTCAAAGACTCTACCATTTCATAGAGTTTTTCTACATCAGCAGATTCCGTAGATTTCTGATTGCTGGCTTCTATTCTTTGTTGACTTTCTTGTGATGATTGAAGATTTTTCAAACCCTCAAACTCAGACTTCAGGAACTCATTCTGAAACTTTAGCTCAGCAACCATTTGTAGAAGCCGTTCATGCGTATTCTCTGTCAAAGAAGCATCATCATGCAGCCCATTTTCCTTGGCAAGATTCCCATTACTTCCATGGTTCCCATCAGACAGCTGCTTCTCAGGATCTAACGAAGAATTTTCCTTGTGGCTTTCTGGCATTTCATCAACATTAACTGCCTCCGTTGACATTGTTGCAGCCTTTCAGAATGATTTTATTTTCAATTTCTAAGTCCTACCTGATAGAAAGTTAACAGTAGCTAAAACAATGAATGTAAAATCATAACAGGGCTTGTATAATTCATGTCATGCACTATAATTAAGCAGGCCAAACCACACCAAAAATAGGAAAATCAAAATAGGTATAGCATTACAGTTAGTGGAAAATCCTAGAAGCTGAGATATTGCACAAAAATAAAAAATCGTAATCCAAAGACAAGCAAAATCTTGGACAAAATCAGATAATGGACTGGCGAAGTGGCACACTCCATTCAACACCTGAGAGAGAAATTCAGATCCAATGGTGAATCGCCAAACTCATATATCAAGCTGAAATTTTACATACCAGTAAAATATCAAATGACCACAAAGCAGCTAAGTCTAAGAACAATCTAAATGAACAATTATGCTGTAAATCATAGCTCCATAATGCCCAAGTTTTGCCCAACATATAAGCTAGCCAACTATTAGAGTTCTTCATCAATGCTTACTAAATTCGCTATAATAACAACCTCAATAGCTGAAAAACAAGCAGATCCCTCCCAACTCATCAAAAAAGCTAATGACAATTGCAAATCCTAATTATCAATGAATTTATGAAAAAAAAAAATTGTCAAGAGGAAGCACAGTGACTCTAACCTTTTCTCTGGCAACGTCGAGCAGGAGATCTATCAAGCTCAAGCCCTAAATTTTTATTCAATTTTAGACAGGAATTCAAGTAAGGATGATCAATTGAGATGGGCTATGGAATCCGGCGCTGGTTGAAGACCCTGGGCGCGAGACGGCCAAATTGGGAAACGTTGCCGTTTGGACACGCCTTCCTTGTTTGATTTTCGGTTATTGTCTCTGATGAAAGCAATGGACCAATGGTACGGTCTTTTGTGCAGTTTGGAATATTTAATTTTTCAGAAGAGTATAATAGTAATTACATTTTAGCTCGTGGGCCTCGTGGCTCGAGAAAAGGCCCCCATCCAACGCTCT